>MU227334.1:475922-527243 GCA_018584345.1 Thuja plicata | reverse complement strand
TCAATAGAAAGACATATACATTGCATATCAAACACAATCAGGGAGCTGTACCTGTCAATTCAGAGGGCAGTGATAGATGATTTACACTGACCCATTTGTTGGTGACATCCTTTTGTTCTCTCACCTTCGGTGTTAAGAAGAGTCAGAGATTATAAATCTAACGGGAGGACAAACTGTTAACCAACAACATCACCATCTTTTCTCATTTTGAATCAACCGTACATTACCTGTACACTTCTTCTAGTCAACTAAGCAGCAATAATAACCAGTCTGTTCTACCTCCATAGGAACATATATTGACATCAATGACAAAACATAAATGCCAACAACAAAATCAGAAACCAATTCCAAAAATATCCCCCTTTGGCATTGATGGAAAGATATGAGAAAATCCATCAACCCAAAAGTACTCACTCTCAATACAATCTTCTCAACATCCTCAACATAACTCTCCCTAAAACAGTGAGGATTTTCACATAGAATCTCTCCCTCTTTGACAACAATGGAAAAGGGTGCCATAACTCTTCTTCTAACCATCTTTCCTCTACAAGGTGTAGCTTTTTCAAATATTCATGCCTCCAACAACCAGGTGAAAAATCACCCAAATGTGTTCTATAATGTTCCTGCAATCACTCCCCTAAGGAGTAGATCCATACATCAAGTCCAGAAAATGATATAGCTCTTAAAGCCAATGGAGTGATGCATTCCTGCATTAATTTAGTTCTTGCAAGGAGGGGCTCTCACCCCAAGAATACCTCTGAGATACTCAAATACATCCTTTGGCAAAGGTTTTGTAAATATATCTACTATTTTTTCCTTTGTGCTAATATACTCCAATCTAATCTCCTTCTTTGCAACCGTGTCTCTCAAGAAATGATACTTAATGGAAATATGTTTAGTCTTTGAATGCATAACTAGATTATTTGACATATTCACTGTGCTAGTGTTATCACAATGGATAACCAATGGCTCATCAAAATTTATCCCAATGTCCTTCAACATTTGCTTCATCCAAACAATCTGTGTACAATCTACAAAAACAACAACAACATACTCTGATTCAGCAGTAGACTGAGCTATATAGTCCTTCTTTTTACTTAACCAAGAAACTAATATTTTCCCAAGAAAGAATGCACCACCACTTGTACTCTTTCTTTCATCAACATTTCCTTCCCAATCAACATCAGTATAAGCATATAAATCAAAAGCATTGGATTTTTTTTACCATAAGCCTTAACCTAGTGTTCCTTTCAAATATCTAAATATTCTTTTCACAGCAACAAGGTGTGTCTCTTTAGGATCTGCTTGATATCTTGCCACAATTTGACTATATTAGCAATATCTGGTCTAGTCTGAGCTAGATATTGTAAGTCTCCAATCATAGATCTATACTTTGTCTAAAAAAAACTCTATTTGTTAGCAGTAGTAAGATTGTAACCAATAACCATAGGTGTTCCAACTGGTTTACAATCTTCCATTCCAAACTTTTTCAACATTTCTTTAAGATACTTAGTCTGAGAAATAAAAATATCATTCTTGTTCTGATTAATTTGCAATCCAAGGAAAAATTTCATCTCACCAATCATTGACATCTCAAATTCATTTTCCATTTCATTAGAGAAATTTTTACTAATTACATCATTTCCTCCAAAAAATATATCATCAAGAAAAAATTCAACTATTAGAATTCCATTTTCACTAGTTCTTAAGTATAAATTACTGTATGCATTACCTTTTATGGAACCAAGATGAAGTAGATACCTGTCCAATCTTGCATACCATGCTCTAGGTGCTTGTTTAAGTCCATACAAAGACTTCTTCAACTTGAAAACCACATCCTCATCTTATGTCAGAGGAAATGCATCATGCTATATAATATATACTTCCTCTTCTAGATCTCCATTCAGAAATGCAGATTTCACATCCATCTGATATACTTTGAAGATTTTGTGTGCAACATAAGAAAGAAATAATCTTACAGCCTCAATCCTAGCAACAAGAGAAAATGTTTCTTCAAAGTCTATACCTTCTTGTTGTGAGTAGCCTTTACAAACTAGTCTTGCCTTATTTCTTACAACCATTCCTTCTTCATTCATCTTGTTTATGAAAACCAACTTAGTTCCTATAACATTCTTGTCTTTAGGTCTAGGAACTAGTTCCCAAGTGTTATTTTTCTTTATATGTTCCAATTCTTCTTGCATAACCTTAGTCCAAGATTCATCTCTACAAGCCTCATCAGTAGATTTTGGTTCAACTTGAGAAATCAAAAAAATTTCATCTCTTAATCTCGATCTTGTCATCATGCCTTTATTTGCATTGCCAATAATTTAATTTTCAGGATGGTTTTTCTTAACATACCTCAGAGTCTTAGAAATTTCATTAGGATCATTTGAGTCATCTTGACATACCTTTATCTCATGTTCAATCTCAAAAGGTTCTTCTTGATCTGCAGTAACCTCCTTGATCTCTGTAGTCTAGTTACAACCATATATTCTTTCCTGAATACGAAAATTTTCATCAATCCTCACATTAGCACTTTCAATCATCTTCCTCGATCTCAGATTGAAACATTTATAAGCTTTTCTCTTAGTGGAATAACCAAGGAAGATTCCCTAATCACTTCTATCATCAAAATTTCCTATCTCATCATCTCTTTTGATATAGCATTTTCTACCAAATATTCTAAAATATTTCACAGTAGGAGTATGATTAAACAATAATTCATAAGGATTCTTACTCGTGCTTTCTCTGATCTAAATTCTGTTCAAAGTATAAATAGAAGTAACAACAAATTGTCTCCACCAAACATGTGATACATTTCCTTCCATCAACATGGTTCTTGAAACATATAATATTGTTATGTTTCTTCGCTCTGCTATCCCATTTTGTTGTGGAGTCCTAGGAGCAAATGTCTATTTGTATATTCCATGCTTTTCGTAGTAGGTATTGAACAAGTTTGAAGTAAACTCTCCACCTCTAACTGATCTCAAACATTTTATATTTAAACCTAATTCATTCTTAACTTTTCTTTGAATATCTTGAATTTGTCAAAAGCCTTATATTTTTCTCTCAGATACGTAACCCACGTCATCCTATAAACTTCATCAACAAAAAGTATAAAATATATTTCACCATAGTAAGATCTCATTCTTGTAGGACCACACATATCTGTATGCACCAGTTCCAACTTCCCTTTCACTGAGTAAGATTTTCTTTTAAAACTGGTTCTAGTATGTTTCCCCATTACACATTCTCTACACATGGCGTTAGGTGGTTTCACAATCTTCGGTAGGTCTCTAACAACATTAGTCATTCTTTCCTTCACAATATTATCAAAATTTAGATAAAGTTTTTTTCTATACCATAGCCAACTGTCACCAACCTTCAAAAAAAAACAAGAAGCCTCAGATGTATTCAATTCAAATACATTACCTCTTGACTTAGTACCATATGTGATCAATTATCCTGACTTACATATGATAGAGAATTTCCCATCAATGAATTTCAATTGATAACCTTTGTCCACTAGCTATCTAACACTCAACAAATTATGCTTGAATACATCAAAAAGTAACACATCGTCAATATTAGTCTTTCCATCCAGAGAAATAGATCCAACTCCAATGATAAGATTAGGAGTGTTGTCACCAAATCTGACAACACCACCATCATACTTGGTTAGATTAACAAATTTATTTCTATCTCCAGTCATATGGTGTGAACAACCACTGTCTATGACCCATTCAAATTTATTTTCAACAATTGACACTAGGGCTCTCTCTTCATGAATAGGTTCATCATCCTTGATACAAATAAATCCAATCTCATCATAATCAATAACATCATCATTAGAAACACCTTCACTAGCATAGTACATTCCTTATCCTTGGAAACTTAGGTTTATAAAACTTAGATTTATGCTTAGGAACCCTTGTAGGAAATATTAATGCAAAATGACCTATCTTATTGCATTAAAAATATTTCAGAGGTAACGTTCCTTCAAACTTACCCTTACCTCTATTTTCTCTTCTAGAGACTAGGGCCACAATTTC
Organism: Thuja plicata; assembly: GCA_018584345.1. Lineage (NCBI taxonomy): Eukaryota > Viridiplantae > Streptophyta > Pinopsida > Cupressales > Cupressaceae > Thuja > Thuja plicata. The sequence goes on along the minus strand of MU227334.1, from coordinate 523,191 downwards.
ATCTAAATTCCTTTCTTCTTCTTGTGTCTATTCCTAGTCATCAAAATATTCACCAAGCTCTTCTCTCAAGTCACTTCTGTTGGTGCTCGTAGTCCATGATAAAGTATTTTTATTTTTATGCACAATCGCATTAAATGTTGTCTCAACTTTAGGTAATGAATCTCCAAGCTCTGCGACCTGAAAGGTAGTTAATTTTTCAATCAACATCTCTCTATTGAAGTTCACCATTAAAGGTATGATATCCTCTATAGCTTGCACTTTAGTTTCGTAGACATGTGTCAAAGATGTAAGAATTTTTGCAATCACTTCATCTTCACTGTATGTGCCTCCAGAGTTTCTAATGCCAATAACAACCTCTATAACTCTCTGCACATATTCTCTAATGTTCTCATCATCTTTCATTTTCATATTTTCCATCATTGTCTTCCAGTTCTACAACTTTTCCTTCTTAGTAAACTTATCTCCTTCATATAGTGCTTGAAATATTGACCAAATTTTATGTGTAGAATCCAAGTCTTTAACCTCTATGAATTCACCTTCAGATAATGCACTAATAAGTGCTTCTCTCACAACTATTTTATAAGAAAACAACTTCTTTTCATCACCGGTATCTTTTATATCCAGTTCATCTTCAATCTTGATCGACTCATCCTCCATTGTAATAATCCAATAATTAATTCCCAAGCACATCAAATGAGTTCTGATTTTGTTCTTCCAACTGCCAAATTTTTCAGGATCAAACTTTAGACTATCCTTCTTGTAGTATGCCATTTTCAGGATCACCTCAAGTTGTTAAGCTTTCTCTGCAAGGACTAGAAGGTCTGATACCAATTGTTAGGAATAAAAGTCCACCAAAACAACTAAGAGGGGGGGGGGTGAATCAGTTGTGAGATGAATTATTAAACATTATAAATAAAAAAATTTAATCCAAATGATAACATAGTAAATGCAACACCATAACATAATCCTTTGTTGTCAAGGAAACCCTGTTAAAGGTAAAACCCCGGTAGGAATTAGAACCCACAAATAACGTATTGAGAGTATAGTATCCCTGCTAAATGATTTAGCCCTATTAGGAGATTATTAATTCATTACAGTACAAAGTCCCTATTAAAGGACATACCTTGTTACGAGTCAAGAGTAATAGTAGGCTCACTGCCAAGGCACACTACCTAAAGATGGTTATATCTACCTTCAGGACTTACTGTCCAAAATACAAGTTTATATGAAATATATAATCCAATGAATTGTATGATAGAAATTGTCTTTTCTTAATCAATTCCAATGAAGTCTCTTAATCAAATCCTTTTCTCTACATCCAATAGAATTTGCACAAACAAGCTCACAACTTCCACACTTCATTGCTCCACACTTACATAAAAGAAAACAACTTCCTTTTATACAAATTTACAATAAGCAATTAGGTTGTCCAATTAAGACTTCCCCAATGCAAAAATAATTACTTAACCCCTTGCTAAGATACACACGATACCTATAATAATTAAACATCAATTACAATTCATCAAACCAAGTTTCGTAATCCACGCTCGCACTCCATAATACATGCTCCATCTGTGAAGTCAGCCAAAAATAGGTCTCCTCCAGAACACACACTACAAATGACATCACCAAGAGTCCTATGACCCAAGAATAATAAAAAACATTACTCAACATATTTTTTTCCATTACCCAATCTCGCATAACATGAATCCATATCACACACAAGTTATCCTCAAAACACAGAGACTAAATCTGTCAAAGATCACTATCACAGTCCAGTACCTAGTCTTCACTAAAACATCTGTAACTCAATTAATATGAAATATTAAGCTAAATGACCTTATCTATAAGATCAAAACACATCCCTGTACACATCACCATATTTTCTCATTCTAAATCAACCGTACAGTACTTGTACACTTCTGTCAGTCACCTAAGAAACATTAATAACCAATCTATTATGCCTTCATAGAAACATATGCCGACATCAGTGAAAAAACATGAATTCCAAAAAAAAATCAGAAACCAATTCCAACATACTTCTCATAGATTAAAAATTTATTCTTGTCACCAGTCATGTGATGAGAGCATCCACTGTCAATCACCCACTTATCTTACTTGACAACTTGAGTGGCTAGAGCTTTCTCTTCAACACCATCATTAGCAGAAATAGAAGTAATTAAAACATCATTCATAGGATCATCCTCTTCACTAATGCAAATGAATGTGAATTCATCATTTTCATTGTTAGTTTTATCAGGTTCGTCATCAGTAACACCATCATTATCAAAAGCATAATAACACCTTCTTTCCCTAGGATTAGGCTCATGCTTAGGAATTCTATGAGGACACCTACATGAAAAATGTTCTACTTTACCACATGAAAATAATTTAAAAGACATGTTTCCTTTTTACTTACTATTAGAATGAGATCTATACTATATTCATTTTGAAAACTTTTCTTCCAACTCTTCAATCTCTCTGTCTTCCTCTTCCATTTCCTTCAACTCCTTCTCCCATCTTGACATTTTCCTTGTAGTTCTCTCAGTCAGATCTGATTTCTTCATGTCCTTATGAGTCACTATGGCTTTGATGTTGTCTTAGTCTTGGGAAGTGATCCACCTAATTCACTCAATTCAAAGGCTGTAATATTTCCAACTAGGTTTTCCCTTGTCACATTTGCCACTATCCTTATTTCTTCAATAGTTGCAACCTTGTTGTCATAGGTAGGGGGAATTATTCTCAAAATCTTTGCAACAATCTCATCTTCATAAAGTGTACCTTTAGCACATCTGATAGCACACACCATCTCATTGATCTTTATCGTATAGGATGAAATGTTCTCATCTTCACTCATCTTCATGGTTTCATACTTTCCTTTCAAGCTCTGAAACTTGGCCATCTTCACTCCTATGTCTCTTTCATAAAGAATTCCTAACTTCTCCCATATCTGATTGGTTGTCTCCAATTCAATGAAATTGGTCATCTCTACATTAGTCAATGCACTCAACAAAGATTCCTTTGCCCTAATCTTCTCCTTGGCCTCACCGATCTCGTCAAGAGTTGTGGGGTTTTGAGGAGGGTTGTATAAATTATTTGTAATCCTCCAACAATATTCATCAATGCATCTACGATGTATAATCATGTGGTTCTTCCACAATACATAGTTGGTTTCATAAAATCTTGGACTGTCCTTCTTGTATGTTTGTCATCTTTGGACCTCCCTTAATCTATTAGGCTTCCTTTAAGTGATTAGGATCTGATGCCAATTGTAGGAAATAGGTAGAAAACAACTAAGAGGGGAGGGGAGGTGAATCAGTTGCTCCTAAAATACTCAAATCTTCAAACCCTTATACCTTTAAAAATTAAAACCCTTTATCACTTAAACCTTTATTACTGATTTGCAAAATGTAAAGAATGTAAACACAAATTAGAAAATATCAGCACCACATAACACATATTTTTATCATGGAAAACCAAACTAGGATGAGAACCACGTTGGGGCTAAAACCCATAATAAGACTAGTACCTTGTTATAAGTATAGAATTATTACAATTTGGGGAATGCACGTGCATTCATACACACTTATAGGAGTTAACTACTCAATTTCCTTGGGATACAACCCTAAGGAAGTCTCACTGAATTACAATCACAATTCAGACACCAATCTGAGAATTCTTGAGCTGTAAGATAACATATACCTATGTCTTGGTTAGCTCCATTTTAGTACAATCATATCCATTTATGCAATTCTCTTTGTCACATTCAGATGAGAAATCTATTCCTCAATAGATTTTTAAAAGTGCTTCACTAACAACCCCTGTCTTCCTCAATCTTCCAAATATTGGCGCAGACATACGGAAATACAAATCAAACCCTCATTCACCATATTTATCAAGAACTAGGTCAACAAAACCTAATCCTCAAATATATAACTTTCAGCACCAAAAATAACCATCAAGATCACTACACACTTTCCAAACATTTCTTAGATCCTTCACAAACACATTGAGATCATAATCATAACCCTAAAACATTTTACTGATCTCTCATAAACCATTTTATCAAATTTTCTTAACATGTTGGTTAAGAACATAAAAACATCTTCAAATCCATTGAGATTGGTCACCCTTAAATATGTAAGATACCAAATCATTAGGCACATAATCATAGATCATACTAAGGCATCATGAAGCTAAAACAAACAATTAAATCCATCACACTCATAAGATCTATCATCATTTCATCCTAAACCTGGGGAACATTGTTACTCCCAACTGAAATAATTGTAAATGCCTTATGGACCATAAAAATCACAAACCCTTTGAATTGTAGACACATTTATATGTCCTTAACACATTCCCAATTGTGTAACCAAAGATCTTACCTTGAGTATGCACAAAAAATCATTCTCTACAACTCTATTACACTGGCAAATAGTAAAATAACCAGTCTTCATCTCTGACATCATAACTTGATCAAATCATCACGTTCAAAACTAAAAATTGAATTGAACCATATAGACAACCTCTACATCATCTCTTGAGGTTCACGACTCCTCATCTTAAGTAAATTTCCTTTTCTATTCTTCTGATCATCCTACACTACTAAAAAAAAGTGCACAACAAACATCCAAACTACATAATAGATATGTTGACATCAATGAAAACACCTTGCATTTACATATATATATTATCTTTGGTTTTCATCCGGTTCCAATATTTACCTTCTATTTTGGTTCAATGAGAATGGATGATGTCTCTTGATAATGCTCAAGGAGTCTGGAAAGTCTCTCATTTTCAAGCACCTCTAGGAAGTTTTCACCTTTGGATGCGCCCTTGTTTTTGTATTTTTTTAGACTTAGTATTGCTAGATCACGGTTTTCACCACTAGGTTCTTGATTTATTTTTCTATTTTTATGAATGAGAGACTTGACACCCTCCCAAGTCAAAGCATCATACTAGTGGAAGTTGGTTCAACCGCATTAAGATATAGGCCTAAAGAATAGTCAGTAGGAAAGGTGTTTATCTTAACAGGTCTGGTTTTTTCCCATTCAATAAGTTTAGGGTGTATCAATGGTAAGGTATTATGGATTTAGTTGAGATCAAATAGGGTAAGGTTCCTGATGGTATTGTGGTCAAGGTCATACATTGTATCACTGAGGTTAATAACATGAGCTTCCTCAAGATTATCTATTATGATCATAGCCTATTTATCCTCACTAAAGTATTATTCAATGTATTGTGATCCATTTTCAAGCAATCTATACCCTGAGCTTTATCGTTCTAAGAATGATGATATATATGGAGATAATTTAGTTTCTACCAGTCTAGGCTCTGAGCTTTGTTCTTTAAAAAATATAGGTGTGTAGGAGTGAATCACATCAATATCCTTACCTTTAGATGAGTCTTTTGAAAATGAATCCCACTCCCATTTTGTAGAGTCTTCATCATTGTATGATTGTAATTTAAGAATTTGTTGATGAATGTTAGGTAGATTTTTGTTCACTATATCCTACCCATGTCTTCTCACTATGATCTTGGGAATTCGGTTGTATTGGTTCTATGACACCTTCCTTTCTCTTTGCAATAAGAATTGATCCTTCGTAGCCCATATTTTTCATGATTTGGAAACCCTCCCATATTGTTGTGTATGAATATCTATATTTGGAACTCTCTTTTCAAATTTTGCTTCATCTTTATACAACCATTGTAATATTTCACTGTCTTCATTATCTCAAAATTGTGTACTATCTCTTACAAATTTATCATTGTAGATTTGAGGAGATATTGGTCTTATTTATGGTGATGTGGATGACCTCCCATTAGATCTAGGAGAGAGTGGTGATCTTTCCAATGATAAGGACTATTCTCCTAACCCATTGTCATTCAATTGCATTTTATTCTCAAAGTCTTTCATTAATGTATCCATGTTCAAGCAATTAGATTTACTATCCCTTTTTTTCTTTTTCTGTAGAAGAACTAGATTCTTTCACTTTTCCCTTGTGTGATGGATGTGAGACAAGAGAATCAGAGGGACTTGTCTCCCTTTATTTTCCTTTTTGTGTTGAATAAATGATATAGAAGCCTTTTATTTTGTTGTTTCTTTTGATTTTCCTAATCTGGATTCTTCCCCATTGTGTGGTACCAAAGCACATGTTCTTGGTTTGATTTTATTTCAATATTGAAAAGGATTTAGATCACCACTGATTATTATTTCTTAACCCATATAAGGAAATTTTAGACATTGATGATATGTAGATGGGACCAGTTGCATTTCATGAATCCAAGGTCTTTCCAATATTATGTTATAAGATAAATTTAGGCCATATGTTTTCATTCACGTTTTCTTGTTTTCCTTGGGTTTCCTCATTTTTGTTGATGTTTTTTCTCCTATTGTGTTACCTCTTTCTCCTTCGGGTTTTGTTGTTGTTATAATTGCAATGACCTAGTTCATACTGGCATGAAGGTGGTTTTGAATAAATTCTGAGTTTATGTGAGAAATGTCCTTTTTGATGTGTTTGATTTTATCTAAAATTCTGAATAGGGTTTGCCCCCAAGTGATATATGTGTGTTCCAAATTTTGGATTGACAGTTTGTATTTGATGAGAGAGCCTAATACAAAATGATATATTTCTATGATGATGGCTCCAATTAATCTCAATTTCTTGGTCTCTACATGAAGGATCAAGAATGCTTGATAGTGAAACCTGAAAACCATCATTAACGATGTTTCAAAAAGACTTGAAAAGTGATCTAGTTGATGTAACAATGCAAATCATAACATTGACAAAGGTGTGTGTGAATAGAATTTTATTACTGTGATGATTGAAAGGAATAAAGCTTGAAAAAAGGTATCTAGATCAGGTTTCAGATTTTGATGATAGTGTACAGAATAACTCATTGTCTTATATGCCAAAAAGTATATGTGATAAAAAACTTTGCATATGCAACAAAAATTTGATACTTTGGCGAATCAAATAATTTTCTTTAGGTTGGTTATATGCAAAAAAAATTTTTGGTAGATGCACGATTTTGCAAATGGGATGAAAAATCAGGTATATGCAAACAAATTTGGGTCAAATACGATGAAAAAATCATTGTATACAATAAAAATTTGACTATATGTGAATTTTTTTTGTCAAATATGAAAGTCTGCCCTAGTTCAGTGTGTTTGACAAGTTTTTGAGTTTCAACAATTTGATCTTGTGGTTATTTTTGGATGAATTATTCTAAGGTTTTTGATCATAAACATAGAAAACAATATTCACTTAATTGTTTTTCCTAGGAATCTAAAATATTAAGTGTATGTTTGAGTGATTTCCACAAGTTTGACACATGAAAATAGTTCAAACAAGATACCTAAAGAGATTAACTTCCATGTATCATTTGTAGGCTCACATACATAGAATAAATTTCAAACTTGATACTCCTAACCCTCGTGCTCTATGTCCATCCTTATGTAAGAGGTAATCTCATGTGGATATGATGAGAAAATAATGCACTTCAACAGGCCTTCAAGGAGTGGGTACTTGATTTAAGGTGATGAAATCCAAAAATCTCACCACTCACTACTAGGGGAGTACATATGGTGAGTAACTTTCAAGGGTGACACAACCCTTGTGCACTAGAAATGATACACCATGGGTAATAGGTAAACTTCTAGTTAATCAAGATGTAGAAAGGATTTTGTTTGTCAAGTTTGAGTATAACATCCATTACAAAGGTCTCCCACCCTTGATAAATCAAGGTTTTGCACACTTAAAGAAGTAATAGAGATGATCTATCCTAAAGGTCTTTCTGTCAATCACTATTTTTATTATGAATACTTATTTTTTTTATAGCGAGGTGTATTTTCTTGGATTTAGTTGTTCCCCAATTGGTTCGTTCACTCTCATCGACCCTTTTAAGAAAAATCTTGGGAGGCGGTCCCAGTAAAGATAAATTGCACTTATTTGAAAATGAAAATTGGATCTAGGTGGGTCTAGTATTTTTTCACCCAAAAGAGGGGAGAACATATCCCTACTACTTTCTATTCATAGTTATGCAAAAACATTGATTCATTCCTTGAACTTTTAACTAAGGGGGATCTCAGTAGGTTTGTTATTTTGATCACCTAAAAGAGGGGAGAGAATATACCTACCACTTTTATCCACAAACATGAAGGTCTTTCAATGTTTTGAAATGAAAGCACAAAAGAAAGAATCAATTTAGCACAATCTTGCTCCATGATAACCTTGCAATTAAATCATTAAGACCGTGATTAATGAGGTCCTTGTTATTTTCCTAAGAGCCACAAGCTTAAATCAAAATATTTAGTAACCAAAAATCTATATCTAGTAATGATCATTCAGATCAATTGACAAATTATACTTCAATTGATATTCTCTAAGACACTTTGCATACTGATCAAGGGACTTCACCTCTTCATTAGTCCTTATTCGTGCATTTGCACACTCCAATTGCCAATATCTAGAAAATATTTTCTCAAATGTCTTTCTAGACATGAATCCTAGAATGTTTCTATGTATTTTCTTCAATTTCATGCCCCTAGCCTCTACAAGTGACCAGAAAATCAATTAGATCTCAGAAAATTGAAATATCATCTATTTTTCTATATGCAAAATAACATATTTTTCTATATGCAAAATAAAAAAGAGCATATGCGAAATACTTTTGAGGTAAATGTGAAAAACCTATTAGCATAGGAAAAATACAGTTTATCAAACGCAAATTTTTTTTAGTAAATGCAAAATAATTTAAAGTAGATACAAATTTTTTTTAAGCAAATGCAAAAAAAATTATTGCAAATGCGATAAACTTTGATCTATATGCGAATTTGTTTTCTATATATGCAAACTTCTGCTATTTTTCTGGAACCTGCATGAAACCTACAATATAAATTTGATAAATTTTTTTGTTAAAATTAGTGGTACGGGCCCCGTAGTGGGTTACATTATATGTATGTGAGAAGTATGGTCACACATAACAACGAAACATTAGTTTAAGTAGTTAGGTCAATGACAATGACACAGATACTCAAACATTCTAAAAATAGGCAAAGTAAACCCAATCTTGTTTTTGTTTCTATCAACCAAATCAAGATGTCACAACATTGAAGAGAAAACACACCAGTTCTCATAAACTAGCGGCATGGGGACGTAGGTCTTGAAACTCTTCTCTTCTAGTTCAACTAGTAACATTCATGAAAGTAGGGCACTCCTAAGGACCCTAGGACACCCCAATGCAACTACATAAGTTGACAAGATATATAATTGCAATGGAATTGATTTCCTTGATGGCATGGCTATATATAGTGGTACAACTAGTGAACTTGGAAATCACTAAGCTGTGTAGCATTGAATATTGTGAGAATATTAGGTGAACCACTTTGGACTTGATTAATAATATCCTTGACCCAATCCACACTATTCCTAGACACATTCTCCTCCTTGTGACATGATCCTCACCCAAATTATCTTCAAAATCACCCCCTTGAACATGTTGTATAGGGGAATTAAATTCAAATTTATCCACTTCCACCTCTTATTGTCCTTCATCTTCAATCCTAACATCACCCGATTCTTCTTCCACAAGCATACCTTTTTCTTTACCCTTGAATTTCTCCTTATGACCATATTTAGGAGTGTGCAGTGGGTTTCTCCTCTTTTTGATCAAATAAGTATCCTCCTCCTAAGAGAAGGAAACATTTTACAAAAACTTACACCTCAACATATCTCATTGTTCCAATAAATAGGACTTCCCTATTGTCCATTCCATAAAACTTACCATATGAAGTGTCGTCACACAGTCCTAACTCCTTCATCACACCAAAAGGCATAAAATTTGTAGAATCCCCAGAATCTATCATTCAATTCCCGATGAGTCTATCATTTACAAACAATGTAAGATAAAAAGGATCCACCTACAATGGCTCTCTAGTTATTATACTTCCTATATATACTTCAGGGATTTTTATTTCTTTAATTTTTATGGTTCTGACTTTAGTTGTGGGATTTTTTGGTGACTTGACCAAAAAATTTGAGAATAATAACAACACTACTTTCTTATGTTCTCCAAATAACATGACATGTTTTTGTAATGTAGATTTTGAGAATTTCATAGTAGAAAAAGTTGAGCCCTTATTGAAAAGTATAGGATTGATTGTTGGTGAAATATAAAATAAGAAGAATGGAATATGGAAGATGTTTTTTTGATGGTGCTTGTTCCAAAGAAGGCTCTTGGACTGGTATTTTTTTCCTCCAACTTGTAAGACCTTAAAATACTCTTTTCTATTAGCTTTTGAGTGTACAAATAATATTGCAGAGTATGAAGCATTATTATTGGGTTTGTAAATTGTTGTTAAACATGGGATTAAGATGCTAGGGTTTTTTGGAGATTTAGAACTAGTATAAAAAAATAGATCTAAATATGCTTCGAAGAATAAGAGACTGAAGAAATATAAACACATAGTATGAGATTCCATTGAGTTTTTTTGACACTTTTTCAATTAAATGGGTTGAAAGATCAAAAAATATAATGACATATTTTTTGGAAAATATTTCTTTGAAGTCTAATGATCCAACACTAGTACGAATGTCTCAAGTTAAATTTAAATCAAGACCATGCATACCTGGAAATATTTATAATTGGCAGGTCTTTGAAAATGATAAATATATCCTTAATTTTATTAAGTGTATGGATAAATATGAGTCCTAGGAAATTAATTTCAATGCTTTTGTACAAGTAGTGGATGTGAAAGATACAATATTTGGAAATCAAGTAGTGCAATTGAAGACAAATAAGATCCATAAGGGTTTGGTAGAATTACAAAGGATTTTTGATGGAAATGATTATCATTCTACTAAGACAAATTCAACATAGAGGGAGGATTCAGAGGAAATAAATATTGGAATTGAGATGACACCAAAAATGATCTACATTGGTAGGAAATTAAGTCCTCATATGAGGAAAACACTAATTAACTTATTGAAAAAATAAAAGGATGTTTTTTCTTGCTACTATGAAGATCTAAAGGCTTACCAAGAAGACTTGTTTCAGCATGAAATTCCTTTGAAACCAGAAGCTAAACCCTTTACAAAAAAAGATCCATGAATCCTACTCTGGCACCAAAGATTCAAAAAGAGTCGATGAAGTTAAGATAATGGGGAATCATTAAGCCTATCAAACATTATTCTTGGGTTTTAAACCTAGTACTAGTGAGAAACAAGAATGAGGATATTAGATTGTGTTTATATTTTTGAAACTTAAATATTTCTTTGTTAAAAGATAAGTACCTGCTGCCAAATATGAAGCTATACTTTAGAAGGTCAATGGTTGTGAAATTTTATCCATGACGGATAAATTCTTGGGATACAAATAGGAAAAGGTCAAGAAGTCTAAGAAACACAAGACACCATTCAAAAATCATTGGGGGTACTTACATTTATGTAAGGATTCCATTTGGGCTCACAAATGCTAGAGAAAATTTCCAAAGAGATATGGAGGTGGCTTTTGCACAATTGATTGATAAGATCATTGTGGTTTACTAGGATTATTTAAATTCATACTCCAAAGAGACCAAGGGTGACTACATACACTTAGAGAAAGTTTTTATGAAAGCCTTGGAGTATGGTGTCTCACTTAATCCAAAGAAGTGTAATTTTTTAGTGACAAATGGTAAATTGTTGGACTACATTATTTCAAAGGAAGGAGTTGTTATGTATGTGGAGCCTAATCAGACTCAGATTCTTTCAGCACGGTTTCCCCCCAGACTTATCTACAGTGGTTTTGAGATTCATCGTATGAGGGATTTTTTGTAGCTTCCCGTGGCGGCATTGAGTTACAGGTTTCAGATTGTAATCACTGGATAATAATAAAGACATTGGACTCGCTATTGGTGGACGTAGCCCAGGGATTGGGTGAACCCCGTTAAATTTTTGTGTTATTGTGTTCTCTTTTGTGTGTTAATATTTGCATTTTTTAGCTTATTATTCTAACAGGAGTCTTTATCAACCCTAAAAGAGTAACAACTATTGATAAGATTCCAATTCCAAAAACTGTGAAATCCATCCAGTCCCTTTTTGGTCAAATAAATTTTGTTAGGATATTTATACCTAATTTTGTTGAGATAATCAAATGTTAAAATGGGTGCCAAGATGGAATGGACAAATGAATCAAAATAAGCCTTTTTAGATATGAAGAAAGTTATTAAGGAGGAACCTGTACTAAAACTCTTGATTATAGTAACCCTTTTCAATGGTTTTCTTTTGCTTGTGTTTACACAATAGTAACTATACTATTACAATAGAATGATGATGGTTTTGAACGACCAATTGCAATTTTTCAGAAAACACCCTTTAGGAAGCTAAAGTGAAGTATGATATCACTGAGAAAAAAGCATATGCCTTGGTTAAAGTAGTAAATGTTTTTAGACCATACTTGGTAGGGACCAATTTATTGCATATGCACCAAATTCTAGTGTAAAGGATATTTTTCTCTTAGACTGAAGTGACTGGACGTAGATATATATGGATCAACAAAATTCAAGAGCTCAACATTGAAGTTTAGATTACTAATCTTGTCAAAGGATTGAGAGTGGCTAAACTAATGGCTGATGCAAATTTGGATGTAGCCCATTAGATTACTAATCTTGTCAAAGGATTAGGAGTGGCTAAACTAATGGCTGAAGTAAATTTGGATGTAGCCCAAGTAAACAATGTTCAGGTTAACCAACAAATGGTTATAAGTATCGATTTTCAAGATAACCATGGTATACCAATATAGTCCATTTCTTAAGACACATGAGGTTCCTTGAAGAGATGAGTGATAATCAAAAGAGGATGTTGCAATTAAAAGCTCAAAAATATGTCCTTATAGAAGATGATTTTTTTGGAAGAATATGGATGGTATACTTTTTTTATGTCTTGAAAAGTATCAATCTAAGAAGATCTTGAAAGAAATGCATGAAGGTGTATGTGGATGAAATTTTAAAGGAAAAACTATAGCACAAAAGATACTTAGATCTGGTTACTATTGGCCACAATTTTTTTCTCATACTCATAAGTTTGTATTGAAATGTGATCCTTGTCAGAATTTTTTAGAGAAGTTGAAATATTCAAGAGCTCTCGCTCTTAGAATAATGAAAATTGAGGCTCCTTTTTATCAAAGGAGAATACAATTTATTGGAAAAATTAGTGACATATTAAGTGGGGGCTATAGATGGATACTTGTAGCTATAAATTATTTCACTAAATGGATAGAGGCATACTGACAAGATAGTCTACCAACAAGGTGGTGATAAAATTCTTGATGGAAAATATTATGACTAGATTTGGTGTTCCTGTCAAACTAATAATGGATAATGAAATGTATTTCAGATCAAAGGATTTCATAGAATTTTGCAAAAGGTATGAGATTATAATGTCATTTTCATCTCCATATCATCCCCAGGGCAATGGACAAGCTAAATCTAGTAACACAAGTATCATGAATATCATCAAAAGGATTCTGGAGTAGAATAAGTGAGCACATGATTCTAAGTTAAGGTTGACATTGTGGGAAAATTGAGTAACAATAAAAAAGGCAACTAGAAAATACCCATTTGAATTGGTTTATGGAATAGAAGCAAGGTTTCTATTAAGTAAATAATTACTTGTGTATTAGTTTATCCTTGAAGGAGAAGATTAGATATCATAAGCAATGGAGAATAAGATCATGTACTTGGTAGAGTTAGATGAAAAGATGAATGAAGTACAAAAGAAAAATAATAAGATGCAACAAGTTAAGTATCTTTTTGACAAGAAAGATGTCCCAAGGGAATTTAGGGGAGAAGATTGGGTATTGATGTGGAATGCAAGGAACCAGGAAAAGGGTAAGAAAGGGAAATTTTAATAGCTCTGGTTTGGTCCTTATATAACATTGGAAAAAAAATGTTATGGATTCTTATAATCTGTAATCAATTGATGGATAAATTCTAGAACTGCTAGTGCATGAACAATTCCTCAATCTTTTCTTTACTTAAAATATTTTTCCATGCACAATAGTTTATTGTAAATATTTTTACATAGGATTATTATTTTTTATTAAGGTTTGTGCTTTTTGGTTTGTGTCCTAGAGTTTTATGAGCCTTCGTGCTAGTTTGCAACTAGCCATCCCCAACTAGAGCCACTGTTAGGACCTCCAATTTTATGCTGTGCATATGGTTAAATTTGTAGGTTTAAATAAGGGTACTTGAATTCAAAGTTTGGATAGGTATATAATCTCTTTGTTTACTTTTATTTGGTCTCATTATAATCCACTGTTGACTGCCTTGGATATACTAAATAGTTGGGAAGGTGCTATTGGAATCTTATTAAACAATATCCAATGCTACCCCGTGTTCCTACATCATAAGGTTAAAGGAGTCAATTTCATGCAATGGAAAAGTAGGATTACTCTTTCCTAAAGGTGTGTTACTTTTCCATTATAGTATGTGGTATAAAGATAACTAAGTGAAACATTACATCAGAAACACAAGGTGCTTAACCAAAAGGAAGACAAGGTTACCCCATGTTTCCTCGGGCCAAAGGAACATTCAAGTGTAAGTGCTATAGAAGTGCGGGGTGAGAAAATAAATGTGATTATTTAAAGAGGGAGGTATACCTTGGGTTCCCATAGAGTAATTCCAATAGAAGTTATGGTTAGAATAACTGAGAGGGGGGGGGGGTGAATCAGTGGCCTAAAAAATATTCTGATAAATCAACCCCAAAACTTAGTACCACAATTATAAGCTTCTAGTTATCTTCAGTCCTACAAGATGAATGCCTTGAAATAATCTTAACAAATAACTACTACTTAGATTTCACTGTTAAACCTTATTCTCACTGTTTACCGATTAGCAATCTTTCATTTACCGAAATGCAGTAAATAACTTAGTGTATATCGATCAATCCAAATTAGTTATGTGTAACGAAAAACACTAAAGTAATGACTCATAAACACATTGACACATGGATTTTTAACGTGGAAACCCTATTAAGGGAAAAACCACTTGGGACCGGTTACCCAAAATTTTTACTCCTCTGAAGTGAGATTGGTGAAGAGCCAACCTTGTTAAAGGTTACAAATGCATTTTTAGGTGTGACCTTGTTAAAGAATTTAAATAGAATAGTTTGTCACTTGATATCAGGCATCTCTATGCTACCTTTTATGACCGAATCCAGTGTAGTTTGTCAAATGGTATCTGGCATCTTGTGCTATCTTCATGACCATACTTTTTGATACTCCTTGGGATGTATCTCAATATAGAAAGGATCTTTAAGTCTAGCTCAGTTAAGAGACTTTCTAATCCAATGGTTAAACTGAAATAGTAAATGATCTGTTCACATATACAACTATACTTTGTAGATATTTAGATCTATTGTAAGCCCATAATACATTTTTGATCAATGTAAATTTTCAATACATTTTGCTCCAGTTCTTTCTGCTTGGTGATGTTGTGATTCTCTGTTTCTTGGTGTCCATAGAAATCTTTAGCTCTTTCCTCAGCTTGATTGATCAGGACTGTATGAAGTTGTTCCTCACCAGTTTCTCTCCAACATCATTCTTCTCTATTCACCCCTAATTTGTAATGAATTATCTTGTCTCTTTATAGACATGATTTCACCATTTCTCAGTTCTTGACTTTCTTTTTTTTGGTGTGATCCACAATTTTAGCCAATCTTGCTTTAAAGATTTACTTCAGTTTTATCCCATAGATTTCTCTTTGACAACTGGAATAAAATAAATTTAAATCTTTCTTTAATCTTTGGCTTTAACTTGTTAATGAAAATAATATTAACAACCAGTTAACTCCTTCTTTATCTTTTTCCAGCTAAGTCTTTTGTCATTTCTGAACTTCAGTTCTTTTAGGTGTTTAACTCCTTGTTAGTTTTGGTCAACACTTCAGTTCTCCTCGGGCATCTCCATCGGGGTTGTCTGTCTGTCTGACATCATTGTGAATTTATGCTCATCGGTAATTCTTGACAAGTTTCTTTCTCAAGCATCAGTGTGACTTTACTCTCAGGTTTCTCTATCCATCGGGATGCACTGCCAGTCAGTGTTTGTAGTCACTTAGTGAATACTGATCTTTTATGCATCACTGAAAGCAGAATATTTATCTTTTTGATTCTCTAAAGTCTTTGACACTTTATATACAACCAATTAGATATCAAGTTGACATCAATGAAAATACAATACATTAACTAATTTAATGTCTTGCATTAAATTTTGGTAGCTTGGTGATCATCAACTTAACATCTTCAAACATTCAATCAATTATAGTTCATCAATCTCTCCCTTTGGCATTGATGGAAACACACTACATTATCACACAATATTATTACTAATACAATATGAAATATATCATTTGTAGTTCATCAAACTACCAAATTTATTGTTCTATAACCAATACAAATGTCTAGCTCTTGGTAAGCTCATATAGCTTAGATTTGTTTCTTGAAGAGTGCCTTCTTTAATCTTTAATCCCTTCACTGGATAGATGTAGTAGCTTCTGATTCTTTGTCTGATGTTGTCTTCTCCTTTGACTATTCCTCTCCTTGATCATCTCTTTTTCCTTTGACAATAATAAGTCATCTTTTCCTTCATGATACTTCTCTCCCTTACAGGTTACATCTGTCCCTTATGATAGTCATGATGGATATTTCATATGTAATCTCTCCGTTTGGATATTCTGGATATTTTCTCCCTTTGGATAATGATAATCTCTCCCTTAAAATCTCCCTCCCTTTGACAACAATGCCAAAGTAAAATTTTATTATTCCAAAGTTATATCCTTTCACCTTTTTATAATATACTCCTTGAATTTCCATATCCATCCAAAATATAGTGACTTTGGTGTTCGGTGTAGATATGTACCTTGCTGTGTACTAATGTATCTTTGTTGTCCATCTCTATGCTTGCATCAATATAAATGATCTTCTAATTATGTGTAGGTTGATGCAGCTTCCTAGTCAGCTTACTGACCAATAGACAAGGGTCAGACCCCTAGTCTCTATCTCAGGTACTCAAATATATCTTTAGGCAATGGCTTGGTGAATATGTCAGCTAATTGTTCCTTTGATTGAACATATTCTAGTATCACCTCTTTCTCTTTCACTTGTTCTCTTAAGTAATGATACTTGATAGAAATATACTTTGTCTTTGCATGCATGAATGGATTCTTAGAAATTTTTATTGCACTAGTATTATCACAGTAGATAATCATTGGTTTAAGAATTTTCATATTCATACCTTCCAGTAATTGTTTGATCCATGCAATATTTGAGCAGTTTTCAGCAGCAACCACATATTCTGCTTCTGATGTAGACTGTGAGATGCATCCTTGCTTCTTGCTGATCCATGTGACAAGTCTGTCACCCATGAAGAATGCTCCTCTACTTGTACTTTTTTAGTCATCTAATTTTCTAGCCCAATCAACATCTATATAGACTTGAAGCTCAAATTTTCCTTTTATTTTATACCATAAGCCATAGTCTTTAGTGCTCTTTAGATATCTCAGAATTCTCTTGACAACAGTCATGTGTGATTCTTTGGGATTAGTAGAGAATCATGCAACTATTCCAACTGCATGTGCTATATCTGATCTAGTATGAACAACATGCATTAGTTTGCTAATCATTGATCTGTATAAGGTCTGATTTACCTCATTTGATTTGTCTTCTTTTGTCGGCTTACATCCGGTTTCCATAGGTGTTCCAACTATCTTGGAATCTTCCATTTTGAATATCTTCAACACTTCCTTAATGTATTTGGATTGAGTGATATACATGCCTACATCTTGTTGAAGAATTTGTAGACCAAGAAATAATTTGATCTCCCTAAATATCGACATCTTAAATTATTTGCTCATTTCATTATAAAAGGATTTATATAACATTTCATTACCCCCAAATATGATATCATCAAAAAATATTTCAGCAATCAGAATATTACCATTAGTATCTTCTTTTAAATACAGATTGTTGTTTTCACTTGTTCTTACAAATTCAATGCTTATGAGATAGGAGTGAAGTCTTTCATACCAGGCTCTAGGTGCTTGTTTCAATCCATACAAGGCTTTGTGTAGTCTACAAACCACATTTCTCCTGTGTGGATCAACAAACCCTTTTGGTTGTTCAATGTATACCTCTTCTTCTAGTATTCCATTTAGGAATACAGATTAGACATCCATCTGGTATACCTTGAATCCTTTGAATGCAGCATAAGAAAGAAGAATTATTACTCCTTCTACTCTAGCAATGAATGCAAAGGTTTCTCCATAATCAATACCTTCTTCTTGTGCATACCCCTTGCATACTAAACTTTCTTTGTTTCTTGTGACTTATCTAAATTCTCATTCAACTTGTTTCTGAATATCCATTTGGTTCCGATGACATTCTTGTCATCTAGTCTCAATAATAATGTCCATGTACTATTCTTATCAATCCATTCTATCTCTTCATTCATAGAACTGACCCATTCTTCCTTTTCAAGTGCATTATTAACAGATTTAGGCTCAAAATCACAAAGTAAACATCTAGTGTTTAGTGACTTACTTCTTGTTCTCATTCCAACCTTCTTGTCTCCTATGATATGATTCTGTGGATGATGTCTTCTAACATACTTGGCAAGTTTCAGTTTATCTCTTTGTCCATCATTCTGATCATCATCTTGACCTTCATTCTAATCTCCATCTCTCAGAACATCATTTTGAGGATTTTCCTGACTTTCGGTAATTGAAGCCTGATGCTTAGGTGCAATGTTCTGTTTCTCGAGAGCGATACACTATTTCTCAGGTAGAGTGTCACATTCTTTAGCATAAACAAACTTGTTGTAGTCTTCTGGTTCTTTTCTTCTTTCCTCATCATTTTTCTCTACATATTCATCTATTATGATATTTGCACTTTCAATGATTTTGTTAGACTTGTTAAGAAATTTATAAGCCTTGCTCTTGGTGGAATACCCTAGAAAGATACCTTGGTCACTTTTGGATTAAAGATTTCCATTTCTATCATCTTTCAAAATATAACATTGACTACCAAAAATTCTGAAGTAACTTACATTGGGTTTGTAACCATACCAAAGCTCATAGGGTGTCTTCTTGGTGTCTTTCTTTAATTGTACTCTATTTAATGTGTAGACAACAGTACTGACAACTTCACTCTAGAATTTTTGAGTGATGTTTTTCTCTATCATCAGTGTTCTTGCATAGTCAACAATTGATCTGTTTCTCCTCTTAGCAATCCCATTTTGTTGTGGTGTTCTTGGTGCCAAAACCTGTCTTTTAATTCCATGCTCATTGCAATAGTTAGTGAGTACATTAGAAATAAATTCTTCTCCTCTATCTGATCTTAATAATTTCAATTCCTTACCAATTTATTTCTCTACCATAGCTTTATATCATTTAAACATCTTGAATGCTTCTAATTTTTCTTTTAAGAAAATAACTATCATCATTCTAGAATAATCATCTACAAAGAGAATGAAATATCTATCACCATAGAAACTCTTTGTTCTCATGGGTCCACATAGATCACTATTGACTAATTCTAGAATAGCATTAGATGTATGGGATTTGCTCTTGAAACTAGACTTTTTCATCTTACCTTTTTGACAATTCTTACACATGGTATGCTCGGGCTTTGACATGCTCGGTAAGCCTCTTACTTTATTTTTATTTCTTATCTTAATCATGTTGTCAAAATTCACATGACACAATATCTTATGCCAAAACCATATGTCTTTATTTCTATCCATAAACAAGTGGTGTTTATGTCATCAAGATAGAAAAGGTTACCTTTTGTCTATTCACCAATTTTGATCAACCTTCCTGATTCATTAAAGATCTTTGCCTTTTTATTCTCAAATGCTACTCGGTGACCTGTGTTATTCAGCTGTGAAACACTCAATAGATTATAGTTAAGCCCTTTTACCTAGTATGCATTTTCACATTTGATCAGGTTATTCAACATTATAGTTCCTTTAACTTCAACTGGACAAGGTGTGTCATTACCCATTCTTACTGATCCACCATTATAGTACTCAAAAGTTTCAAACTTTTTTTTATCACCAGTCATGTTGTGAGTGCAACCACTATCTATAATCCAGAAATCATTCTTACTAACCTTAGATATGACTACAGTATCTACATAACTTTCTTCTTTGTCTGAATCATCCTTCATGGCTACAAATACCATCTCAATGTCTTCACCAGATTCGGTGTCAGTATCTCCATCTCTATTCTGAGCTAGGTAACAAGCTTTCTTCCCTTTTTCCTTGTAGTCTCAGGTATCTCTTCTTTTAGATTGTCGGTTGCTTCAGTAATCTCTGTTGTCACTTTTATCAAACTTCTTCTCAAATGATCTATCATTAATTCTGTCATCTTTTCTTCTGTTAGTACATCTAGCAGCAAAGTGTCCAATCTCTTTACAATTAAAACATACTAGCACGGTAATTTACCTTTGTATCTACCTTTGCCTCTCTACAATCTTCTAGCCATTAGTGCTTCAATCTCATCAAGATCTTGGTCATCACTATCACTATCACTATCATTTCTAATAGTGTGTTTATGACTTGAATTTTTTATTTTCAAAGAAGATTTGAATGCAGACTCAATAGATGGTAAGACACTATTATCAAAGTTATTCATCTCAAATGAAATAAATCTACCAACCAAGCTATCTAGAGTGACATTATTGTTTGATACTGATCTCATTTCTTGTATAGCAGATACTCTAATAGCATATATAGGCAATAAGGTTCTTAGAATTTTACTTACCACTGTCTCTTGTTCAAGTATGCCTCCAAATGCTCAAATAACATTGACTACCTCTTTTATTTTGCAGCTGTACTGAGTGATATTTTTCCTTCTCTCATTCTTAGGTCATCAAACCTCCCTTGTAGGCTTTCTTCCTTAGCTCTTAGTACATTAGCATCTCCTCCATGTACCAGCTTTAATTTATCCCACATTTTCTTTCCAGAGTTTCAGGTTTTGACATCTTCAAACTCAACATCGAAGAGTGAGGAAGCAATCTCTATCATCATGCAGTTATGCTCATGCTTTTCTCTTAATTTATCAAGTGTGTGAGGTCCTATATGTAACACAAATTCAATATCTAAGTATTGAACAACATCATTTCCAATACCAGATAGGTGGAGCCTTATCCTGCTTTTCCATGATGCAAAGTTGTCCTTGTTCAACTTGGGCACATCTCGTTTGCTCATCTTGTGATATTTTCTTGAGCTGTTAAACTCCCTTTCTAAGAACACAAGCTCTGGTACCAATTGTTAGAATAAATAAGAGAGGGGCAGGGGGGGGTGAATTAGTGGCCTAAAAAATATTCCAATAAATCAACCCAAAAATTTAGTACCACAATTATAAGTCTCTAGTTATCTTCATTCCTACAAGATGAACGCCTTGAAATAATCTTAACAAATAACTACTGCTCAGAGTTCACTATTAAACCTTATTCTTACTATTTACTGATTAGCAGTATTTCATTAACCAAAATGCAGTAAATAACTTAGTGTATACCGATCAATCCAGATTAGTTGTGTAATGAAAAACACTAAAGTAATGACTCATAAACACATTGGCACATGGATCTTTAATGTGGAAACCCTATTAAGGGAAAAACCACTTGGGACCAACAACCCAAAATTTTTAGTCTTCTGAAGTGAGATCAGAGAAGAGAAAACCCTATTAAAGGTTACAATCACACTGTTAGGTGTGACCTTGTTAGAGAATTTAAATAGAATAGTTTGTCACTTGATATCAAGAATCTCTATGCTATCTTTTATGACCAAACATAGTATAGTTTGTCAAATGGTATTTGGCATCTCATGCTATCTTCATGACCAAATTTTTTGATAATCCTTGGGATGTATCTCAATATAGAAAGGATTTTTAAGTACTGCTCGGTTAAGAGACTTTCTGATCCAATGGTTAAACTGAAACAGTAAATGATCTGTTCACATATACAACTATACTTTGCAGATTTTAAGATCTATTGTAAGCTCATAATACCTTTCTGATCAATGTATCTTTTCAATACCTTTTTCTCCACTTATTTTTTCTCAGTGATGCTATGCTTCTCTATTGGTTGGTGTCCATAGAAATCTTTAGCTCTTTCCTTATCTTGATTGATCATGACTATATGAAGTTGTTCTTCACCAGTTTCTCTCCAGCATCCTTCTTCTCTATTCACCCCAATTCATAATGAATTAGCTTGTATCTTTATAGACATGATTTTACCATTTCTTAGTTATTGACTTTCTTATTCTTGGCGTGATCCACAATTTTAATGAATCTTGGTTTAATGCTTTACTTCAGTCTTATCCCATAGATTTCTCTTTGACAACTAGAATAAAATAGCTTTGAATATTTCTCTATCTCTGGCTTTAACTTGTTGATGAAAACAATATTAACAACTAGTTAACTCCTTCTTTAGCTCCTGCAGCTAAGTATTTTGTCATTTTTTGAACTTCAATTCTTTTCAGTGTTTAAGTCCTTATTAGTTTCGGTCAACACTTCAGTTCTCCTTGGGCATCTCCATCGGGGTTGTTTGTCTGTCGAGCATCACTGTGAATTTCTTCTCATCGGTAATGCTTGTCGGGTTTCTTTCTTGGGCATCACTATGACTTTACTCTTGGGTTTCTCTATCCGTCGGGGTGCACTGCCCATCGGTGTTTGTAGTCACTTAGTGAATACTGATCTTTTATGCATTACTGAAAGTATAATCTTTATCTTTCTGATTATCTGAAGTCTTTGACACTTTATGATGACATGTAACTGATTGAATGTTTGATAATGTTAAGTTGAAGATAATGCAAAGCATTAAATTAGCTAATGGTTTGTATTGTCATTGATGTCAACTTGATATCATCTATACGGTCATGTACATAATGCCAAAGACTTTAGAGAATCAATGGAACAAAGGATATGCTTTTAGCAATGCATAAATGTCAAGTATTCACTAAGTGACAGATAACACTGATAGAGTGCACACCATCGGTAAAGGCAAAGAAGAAAAGTCACACTGATACCTGATGAGCAGAAGACAGTGTTTCCCGATGAAGAAAAACCACAAGATGCCCGACGAGTTGAAAATAGAGTTGCCCGATGAGTAAAAATCTAATGATGCCCAATGGATGGAGATCCTGAAGCTAACTAGAGTCACACCGATGAAAATGTTAGTTGTCACCGACAACTAACTGAAGAATTGACTGACGAAATAGGGAGTTCAGAAAATGACAAAATATCTAGCTGGCAAGAGCTAAAGATAGACTTAACTGGTTGTTTTCATTGTTTTATTTGACCATAGTTAAGTAATTAATTTAAAGAAGATTTGTACAGTTGGTAAGAAGATAACTATGAGATAAATTAGAAGTTATGCTTTAAATCAAATTGGCTAGATTATTTTTCATGCCAAGAATCAAGAAACAATGAATATCATGTCTATATAAGAGAAAAGCTTAATTCATTTTTGTATCACATTCACAGAAAGGGGATTAAGGGGAGTGAATGAAAAGAGGACGCCGAAGAGAAAATGATGAAGAAGAACTTCATACAGTCCTGATCAATCAAGCTGAAGGAGAGCTAAAGAATTCTGCAGACACCGATGAACAGTGAAGCATAAAATCATAGAGTAGAAAGTGTGGAGCACAAAGAATTGAATTGATACATTATTAGAGAGGTAATATACTTAAATATATCTAAAAATATACAATTCAAATTTGCATTAGAAATAGGTCATAATGTTTCAGTTTAACCATTGAAGCATCAAGTCTCTTAATAGATCAGGACTTAACAGTCTTCTATATATTGAGGTACATCCCAAGGAGTGCCAAAAAGGTTGATTCATGAAAGTAGCATTGTATTTGCCTGATACCTATTGACAGTCTAAGAAGGAGGCTGATTCAAGGATGGTAGCAATAGATTCCTAATACTAAGTGACAACCTCTATGTATAAAATCCTCTAACAAGGTTTCACTTAACAGTGTGTTTGTAACCTTTAACAGGGTTGGCTCCTAATAGGGCTCACTTCAGAAGAGTGAAAATTTGGGGTACCGGTCCCATTGGTTTTTCCCTTAACACGGTTTTCACATTAAAAATTCATGTGTTATGTGTGTATGATTCATTTCTTTATTGTTTTGTATCTGACATAGTTAACACTGGGTTGATCGGTATACTCTACTTATTTACCGAGTTTTGGTAAATAGTTATACTTCTTATTGGTAATCAAGGAGAATAAGGACAGACAAGGAAAACCGGTAGATATTTATTCATTATAAGTATTTCATGGCATGCATCTTGTAGGGACTTAATAATCTGAGGTTTATTTGATTGGTGGTTAATGTTTCAAGGATAAATTTTGAGGCCACTGATTCACCCCCCCTCTCAATTATTACTAACACTTTGTATATAACCAATTAGATTATATCAAGTTGACATCAATGACAATACAATAAATTAATTGATTTAATGTATTGTATTAAATTTTGATAGCTTGGTGATCATCAAATTAACATCTTCAAACATTCAATCAGTTATAGTTCATCGGTTTTCTTTGGCACGAAAGAGTGGAATGGAAGGAAAAAATAATGAAGTGTTATGACCCCATGTTTACATGGCACATGAAAATAGTTATATATCTTTGTGGTGAATGTGAAAGGTTCCTATTTTAAAAAGCATTAAGTGACATCCCAGGTTTCTATAGATGGAAGGCATGAATAGAATGTTTGATAGCAGAATTATAGGGTAATTTTGAGACTAAACGCATGGAAAGTTGAGCCCCATGTTTCCATGAGGGGTAATGAATTGGATGCAGTTATTAAATTAATGTCTAGTGTTTCATTTCATGAGTTGTATCAATTTCATGATGGAAGCCAAATATATTTATGGCGTTCAATCCTTGCCAAAGTCAAATGATATATGGTTGAAATTCAAAGGAAATCACAACTACTTCTTCAAGGATAATCACCATTAATATGTATAGTCATAAAGAAGTATTCAAAATAGATTTTGAATAACCACTTGTATTTTTTATTTGAAATCTTACAAGAAGATAGATCTCGAACATGTATTTCTGAAGTGAGTTTTGAAGTTGGAGAGGTTCTCCGGTGAATTTTAGTGAAGCATTAACTAGTAATTTTGTGTTCTTCCTCTTTGAATTATTTGAAATTGCAAGTTTGTTTCCATTTCTATAAATGTATTAAAATTTCTATTTTGTTTACAAGTATAATTTCTTAGTTATCTAGTGTTTATATTATTCTAATACCCATAATGCTGAGAAAGGCGATCATAAGTATAATATCCTCAGATAGCAGGAGGGGAAGAAGTAGGAAACATGCTAGAAGAAGGAAAACAAAAAACCAACCCAAAGTAGTTTTAGTAGAGGAAAATGATGAGATTTCTTAGCTCTTAGAGGTGGTGAAACCCATAGAAAACCTACAACCATCACAATTTATACAAAAAGAACAACAAGAAAATCAAGGAGGGGAAGAAATTACTCAGGAAAAGTCACCAGCTAAAAAAGGTTCAACAAAAGAGAAAGGGTGATTTTGAAGAGACATCCATTCCTAAAGAACAAAAACCAAAGACACCAAGAAATAAGAAGGATAGTAAGTCAGTTTCTCAACCTATGAATGTTGAAAATATAGTGGTGCTTGAAAATATTCCTCAACATGCCTAGGTTCTAGAGGTGAATATTGAAGCCCCACCTATGAACCCTGTTAAATTGTCTTTTCAAATTGGCTTTCTTAATACCCTCCCTGGGTCTTCTATGAGAAACAATAATGGAAATTTTTCTGGAGACATTTGTGCATAATGTAGAGATGCAAAGATATCAAAGATGGGATGGAATATATCTTCTTACTTCTATAAGAAAAGGGTTGATTCTATTCCTAAGTGCAATCCATGGTCATTAGATATGGGAAGGCTAGTAGTACCTGAGGTCTTTGTTGAAGTTGATTTGATTAGACATCTAGCTCTCAAATATGAACCCACATCTAGAAATGTACATAGTACTTCTAATCATGTGCTTCTATATATGATTCCTCAATCAATCCAAGAATGCTTTGGATTGGTTCGACCTACATTAGAAGAGATTTCACCTAAAAATCTTGAGGCAAATTATGATCTAAGAAGAAGTTAACATATAGGTTGAGAAAGTTTCCCCTCTTTAAATGTAAATCTTTGATTTTTGAGTCAAATCCTATCCCTTAATTTGAGAAGGAACCTTTTGAATTTAAGAAGTTTGAGTACAACTTCAGATTAACCTATTATGCATTGTGTCAGATCCTAGGAATTGATGCAACTGATAGTATTCTTGTATGAATAATGTTGATAGAAATGAGAATACAACAAAATTATGCGAATGTCAAATATGATTTTTTCTCTTATATTTCTAAAAGGATTCATGAGGACCTTATTGAATTCAAAATTAAGTTTCCAGAGGTAAAATTCATGTTTCCATCTTTTATTTTCCAGTTAATGTTGTTCCAACATAAATTTGAATTGTTAAGAGAATTGGGACTAAGATTTTTTGATGGCAGAGGAAGAAAGGCCTCAATGCAGAGATGGTTTTACTTATGGGATAGGACTAACCCTCTTGCTAATTACCTTGTTTTATATTAGCATTTTTTTATGAATATTTATGGATGGTTGGGAGTTGTGATGGATAGATTTCCTCACAATTTTATGGAGGTAATGAGACCCAAAGAATTAAGACTTGATGAAACTGGAAGATTCAACTATGAAGATTCATTTTTCTTTTTCAAATTACACACTAATTAGAGTATATGGATTCCCCCAAGACCCTCACAAACTTCCATACTGTGTGTCCTATAATTTTTTTTCTTGATTTCATATGAAATTTCATTTGGATGCAAGAGACTTATTTGAAAAGGGAGAGGAAGGGATCTTTCCCCCCAAAGCTCATCAAGTGTTAGAATTTTAGTGTTGGGAATGATGCTTTATAGGAGGTGCAAAATTTCCTTATTTCCAGGTATGCTTTGAAGCTTGGAAAACAAATAAGTTATGATCCAAAATGTTTTATGCATTGTTGAAGCATGACCACCTCAAGAGGGGAACACATTTGCAGGATTTGGACCATAATGAAGATGTCATTAGAAATTTCATGGATTCAACTGCTTTCACTCACCACTGGAAGAAGTTGGCAATCTTAGTAAGGACTAAATTTGAAATAAGGACAAGGTATCCAAGCTTTGGAACTTATTACCAATATGAAGTAAATCGAGTCAAAAGGATTGAGCTGACGATGGATAATTTTGAAAAATATCTATCAAAGAAGGGAAAAGATTGAAATAAAGGATCCTCAAAACTTTCTTGAGGGCACTAATGATCCAGGCCAATAGTTGGCTCTCGGAGACACAACTCAAATAGGAGAAGAAGACAACCAATTGACCAATATATTGGTCAAGTTTAATATAAGTGAAAATGAGGTGGAGAAGACTTTGTCTTCACTCCCAAGAGAGTGGCCTACTAGTGATGATACCAGTGTCAAATTAGATAAAGAAGATGATGAGGATGAACCCTATAGTGAAGAAGAAAAGGATGAAAGAGCTATAGCTTCTGAAATTTTCATGAGTGATGATGAATTTGTGAACAAACCTGAGTTTAAAGCCTTCTTGATAAAGGTGAAGTGCCCATCATAAAGAACAATAGAGAATAAAACTTTGGATGACATTAACTTAAGTAATTTAAGTCTTGATGAGGCTAGGAAAATAATTAAGGAAAGTGGGATGATCTTGATTCCTGGATAGGAACCTAGAGGATATTTTCTTGTTAAATCAGATTAAAGAATAACCAAACCCAATTCTTCTTGTAGAATTTGAAAAGGATGGAGGGTTTACTAGTTCAAGGTATCATCCAATATTTAAGGCAACATCTCAGTGGGTTAGAGCTTCCAGTATAGAAAGACCTCATTTGCTAATTTGTGTAGAATAAAGAGGAGGTAAAGGTATTATGATAAAAAAAACCTAGGGGATACTAAAATATATGAGGCAACCACCTACACAATGCACACCACCATGCTCACCAAGGATGTAACCAAACTTCAAGAGAAACAACTATAGATGTATATGAGTAGAGAGTTGAAATGCATGTGAATTATGCAAAGGTCTTGGTCCATAATGTAATAACACAAGGAGAAATTTCTTCCAATAATGAAGAGAGCCAATTTAAATTCAAAATTATAGGAATCTAATACAAGATTGGAAGGGAAGGAAGTGGAGTTGGCACAAGCAAAGATAGTGGCAAAAGATAAAGCTAAGAAAATGGTTAGGGGGATTCTTTCTCATTTAATAAAAGGTATTACTAATAAGATTCCTGAAGTTTATTTTTTGTTTACAACTATCTTAGAAAGTGGTTAAAATTGTGAGAAGTCCTTGGGGGGCGTTGGGGAAATAAGTCAATCTATGAAGTTGGTACAAAGGAAGATTGGTGGCCTCAAGATTGCAGTCAGATTCACGTTAAACATGCCTCAACAAATTAAGGACTTTTATAAGATGTATTATTTTCTAGTATCAAAAGTGCAATACTTAGAAGGGAAAATAGGGATAATATGGGAGAAATTTAGTGTATTCAAAGAATTGAAGCACTGGACAATTCCCTCTATTCTAAATAATGAGATTTCACTAAAGGATTTGGATGAGTGGTCAAAGGAATATGATTTTAATTGAAGTGGTCATTAGTAAAATGGAAAATGGTGTTGTTCTTAATGAACAAATATATTATGAAGCCATTGATAGGTTCATCTCCATTGAGGGTATATTTTCCAAGTTTATTCATGATGTTTAGGTAGTGGTTGATGAAAAATATAAATAGTCCAATGAAAGGGTAGATGACATTAAGGAATTTGATTGGCCTGTAGGACTTGCAATCAATTCATGGTTTGTGAAATATTTTCCCCAAGATGAGGTAGGCCCAACTACAGAGGAAGAAAAAGGAAAACAAGAGTAATTCTATTTATGCATGAAAAGTATCAAGGTGGAGATATGAGTCATCTATTTTGACTAATGATGTGTTGATAATTGGAAAATATGTAAAAAATTCCTGATGTACTCCTTTTTTTCTCTTCTTCATTATATTTTGCAAAAAATTGGTACCGAGTCATTCTACTATTTTGTTTATGTAGGTCTCTTTCCCCATGATGTAGTACAGTTTTATGTTCAAGTCATTTTACAAGCGTGGATGGGTCTTTTCATTTTGTTAAGGATTTCAAATATTCTTTAGAGAATATCCTATTATAAAGCAATCATATTTTGACATCTTTTGAAAAATGGTAGTATTTTTTGCTCCCTGTTTCTATAAAGGGAATCATGGTTATTTGATTGAGGGTTCTATAATTTAGGGAAGTTGTGTACTAAGTTTTCATTTTAAGTAATAGATTGTAGTCGGGTGTTAATGGAGTCCTGTGTTTGATTTTTTTGTAAATTTTGAATTTAATAAAGATTAATGAAAATATCACAATTAAGTTGTCTCTTATTATTTTCTTATGTTGTTACATGATTTTTATGTTCAAAATGGATTAATTCATATTTATGAATCTTATTGTGAATGTGTGATTATGTACTTAATATTTCCTTTGAGAAAGGAATTAAATACTTACTAACAATTGCAAGGACAATCTGAGGGAAATAGTGATATAAGTAAAGAATCATTTAATGGTGTGATGTGTTGAATTCTTAAGCTAGGCTTTAGTTTTTCAAAGAATACATGCAGACTTGTGATATTGGTTGAATATCAAACTTGACTGGTGCAAGAGCACCTAGGTAGGCTAGTTGTGGAAATGTAACCTAGGGTTTGCTCTTTCTTTGTTTTGGCTTGTAGTGGTTCTAGCCAGACCACTAGGTAAATAAAGAGACCAAGAGTCCTAGTGTGTGAAGTGTTTGTAGTAGGATAGGTCTTATTTGTTCCTTGGTGACCCTTAGGTCCAATTAGGCCCAATTAGGGAATTTTAGAATTTTATGGAAAAATGAGCCAAGAGAGGGAATAGAGGTCCTTTTTGATTTTTTTTCATCATATGTAGTGGATTGGACAAGTTTGGCTAGGTTTTGACCAAGTTTGGCCATCAAACCCAAAAGTTGCCAAAAGTTGTCAATGTTGTCATTGACAACATTGACAACTTTTAAGACAAATTAGAATCTTTGAAGAAATTGGTTGGGTAACTATCTAAAAATTACCATTTATTATTTGGGTCATCTATATAAGACCATCCTTAGGATTTGTGAAGGGTTGGCAATTTTTAGAACTTTCATGTACGAACTGTGTTAATCAATAACAGTGTGGATTTGTGTGTTTTGAGGTGATCGGGAAATGTAATGGATTGAAAGTATTTATGTAAGATTATTTTCTTGTAATTTAGGTTAGTATTGAACTTCCTGTGGTATTAGTTTGGTAATTTGAATAGTTTTGATTGCTTTTGTAAAATCTTGAAAGTTCAGTCCAGTTGCTGGTCTGGTTTTGAGCACTGGTTGCAAATGGAGTCTTAACTTTCTTTTCCACTGTGGCTTTGGCCCGGGCTCTTGGATTATGAAAGTAGACTCCATGTAAATTTTTTACATAGTATTTTGGGTCCTAGAAGTGGTTGCAACTATTTTTAAGATGATTCCTAGGCGAGCCAGAGTAGCATGACTAGGGATCATCAGAGGTTGCAGAGCTAGCTAGAGGGATTGAAAGCATCCATAGCTTCAATAAGAGGAAGTGGGAAGGCAAAGGAGGACCTCAAACCAGGAGGAGAAGTTGTGAGGAGTTATCTTGTTGGCCAAGAAAGTCCATTTCTTATGCAGACAGTGAAGGAGGCCTAAAACCTTGAATTTTAGGCATGAAAGTAGGAAGGACTGTACGGATACTTTAGGGGCCTAAAAACTAGAAAATATTTAGTGTCTCTAAAGAGGGTGTCAATATCCTAATCCTATTTGGCACTTGTTAAGACATTTTCCCAAGATAATGCAGAAAAGGTGTCCAAATAGGGCTAATTGCTTGTGGCCCTATTTTGGGGGTAATTGCATAGGTTCTTGGAGCTCATTTGTGTTTTTGGAGAAAAGTGTGTTTTTAGGGGTTGGAATTGGTCATTTTGACATCTTCATATGCTGCCTTTTCAATTTGGTGAATATTGGAATCCATTTGAATCAGATTGTGCAAATGGACAAGAAAGACCAATTTGGGTCTAGTATGAGGTTTGCAAAGTTGTGAGTTCTATTTTGTTGGTGTTTACTAGTTAAAGGAAATTAGGATATTGTGATAAGATACCTAAGGAGCCTAGGGTGAATATAAGAACCCTAGTAGGTCAGTGATTTACCTAAGAAACCCTAGAAGAGGTCTTTGGAGCAAGACTAGTACTACATCATCGACCCAATGAATAAGGCATTGATCTAATTTCTGTTAATTATCAGTAACCACAATTTTAATAAATCATTGTTTCCTTAATGTTTTATAGTTATTTTACGATAGTATGACACAATAAATTAGAAATTAAAAATCCAAAATAAGAGATATATTAGGATAGAGACAATTTAGGTACACTTTCTATATTGTTTTAATTGATCAGTCTAAGATAGTATATGTTAATAGAAACCCAACTGGTAAAGTCATGTTATAATTCTACTTAAAGTTTCTAATTAGGTTAATCCACCTATGTTTTACAAAGCCAAAAGTGAAGGAGGTATCTCTTTTTTTGAGGAGGCCTCAAGAAATTGGCCATCGATCTAAAGTAGTTGACAATAGAAGAAGGCAAAATCCTAAGGCTATTTTCAAAGATTAGTTGGAAATACCAACAAAATCTAAAAGATTCTAACCATGGTAATGATATAATCAAGGTTTTCAATATACAAACCTTGGAAAGGGAATTTGATAACCTAAAAATTAAGAAAGCTAAGAATGTGAGAGACTATCGTGTAAGGGTAAAAGACGTGGTAAATAAAATGGCTACTTTGGGTGAAATTATGAACCAAGAAGTTATTGTAAAAATAGTATTGAGATATTTAACACCAAGATGGAATAATGTAGTAATAATCATTGAAGAGAAAAAATATTTTTCCACTCTAGAGTATGATCAGCTTGTTGGGTCTCTCATGTCACATGAGGATAGATTGAGGGATTCCTCTACAAATACCAATGAGAAGGATTTCAATTCACAATTACAAATTTAAAAAGAATGAAGGTGCAACTAGAAGCTCTAAAAGCAATAAAGGTCAAGGAAGGGGTCTAAATAAGAATCAAAATAAGAATTAGAATTATTCAAGAGGAAAAAAAGGAAGAAGAGGTATTCATGGAGGATGAGAAATAAGAAGAGACATATTTGATGAAAAGGAAGTTCAGTGCTATCATTGCAATATGTATGGACATTTTGAGAAAGAATGTAGATTGAAATCAGGTAATAAAAATAAAGATACCAATTATGCTCAACAAAATGAAGAGCCTTCCTCAAATAATTTATTTATCTTTTTGAAAAGCTGAAAATGATGTTAATGATGTTTGATATTTGGATTTATGGTGTTCTAGAAACATGTCTAGTAATTAAGAGTTATTTTCTAAACTTCATGATGGTTTTAAATCCAATATTACACTTGGTAATGAAAACACATTGGAGGTTGTACAAAAAGGATCCATGGATGTCTAGAAAAAGGAAGGTATGAAATGTGTGGAAGATATTTTACATAATCCAAAGTTAAGCATAATTCATTAAGAGTTGGGAAACTATGTGAAAATAATTATAGAGTGGTATTTGACAATAAGAAATTCACTATCTATGATAAGAATGGGGGAAATAGAGTGGTCACAATTGTGCCTATGAAAATAAGTAGGATGTTCCCTTTGAAATTTGGTAAAGATAATATTCAGATTGTCAATATCGCTTATGAGGACAAAATTTGGTTGTGGCACGTCAGGAATGGACATTTGAATTTTAATAGTTTGAAGATTCTTACATCAAAAGATTTGGTTCTTGGGTCTCCTAAGGTTGAAGAGCTTAATGATATTTGTGAAGGATGTGTAGAAGGAAAGCATACAAGGAAAAAATTTCCAAAATGAAATTCATTGAGGGCCCATCACCCACTTCAACTTATTCATTTAGATATATATGGTCCTATGCAAACAAATACTTTGGGTAAGTCATCATATTTTATATTTTATTGATGATTAATCATGAATGTGTTGGGTGTATTTTTTGAAGGCCAAGGATGAAGCCCTTGATACATTCAAGAGGTTTAAGCCTATGTAGAGAATGAAAAAGGGTGTAAAATCAAATTTTTAAGGACAAACTATGGTGGAGAGTATTGTTCAATAAATTTTTAGAATTATTGTGAGATGAATGACATTAAAAGGAAACCCATTATAGAATACACACCTCAACAAAATGGAGTGGCTGAAAGGAAGAACTATACTATGGTAGAAATGACAAGGAGTATGTTACAAACCAATGGTTTGATAAATTTTTATTGGGGAAATGTAGTTCCTATAGCTGTGTATATTCTCAATAGGTGTCCTACAAGTGCACTTGACAAGATGACTCCATATGAAGCATGGTATGAGAAAAGACCCAATTTTAATCATTTCAAAGTTTTTGGTTATTTAGCTTATGTCTATGTAGATGATCAACAAAGACAAAAGTTATATGAAAAAAGTGAATCATTCATTTTTGTGGGCTATAGTGAGGAAAGGAAAGCATATAGATTGTATAATCCTCCCACTAACAAGCTTATTGTGTCAAGAGATATTCATTTTGATGAATGGGGAGTTTATTTTCATCAAACGAGCCATATTAATAAGCCAAAATATGTTTTTCATGATGATGTTATTAATGATATTGATCATTAGAAGCCCCATAATGTTTCTATTTCAAGTGATTCAAATCTACCAAGAAAACCTTCATCTACTTCTTCTAGTCCAAGTACAAGTCCAAATTCTACTCAAAGTCCTAAAAGGAAGATGAGAGGAATGAGTGATATTTATTAAAGGTGTACACATAAAGGACATTAATAAAATCTAAGAGGTGAGAAAATTAATTTTTCTTTATTCACCAAGACTAATTTTGAACCATCATGTTTTGAAGAGACATGCAAGTTAATGAGGTTAAGATGCAAGCAATGCAAGAAGAGATGGATTACATTCATAGGAATGACTCTTGGGAGATTTAAAAACTTCCAAATTACAAGAAGAAGGTTGGCATCAAATGGGTGTATAAGAAAAAATTATTAGCATGATGGGAGTGTTGAAAGACATAAAGCAAGACTAGTTTCCAAAGGCTTCACATAGAAATATGAGATTAATTATGAAGAGACATTTGCAAAAGTAGTAAGACAATAGACTATTAGAATGTTAATTTGATTGGAAACTACATTATAAACCGGAATGAATTGTCTAACATAAAAGTTTTGGATCACACCTTGCAATGAAGATACTTTTGGTACCAAAAGTAATCTCGACATAATGAAAAATATGGAGAATTATCACCATGAAGAATATAAAAAAGAACTCAAGAAGGCATCACATAATCCTAACTGAAGGGCATCTAATTTTTTGTGGCCCCATTAGATCAATCACAACCAGCTCACAAAATCTAATCCAAATAAATGAAGACTATGCATAGATGTCTTTTATTCTAGTTAGCATCTAATGTATTCCAAGAATCTAATTCATCCTCCAAAACCACCCTCAAAAAGGTATATCAAAACAAAAATAAGACATAAGTGGGGAAGAAAATGAATTATTCTTCACTAATTCTTGGTGGTTTCACATTCAGGATTTTTTTTTATGCTAATATCATTCCATATCATGGGAGAATTTTATCATGCAGGTGGTGCATGAGCACCTAGGCTAATCCCTAGTTACAATTTTGGATGTGCCTTGTACTGACCTTAGCCAAGTCATTAGTTTTTACTTTAGGCCTTAGAAGGTCTTGCAAGTGTGTACCTAGGTGGATTTGACCAGGATCAATCCAACCTAGGTGTTTTATGCTTTGTTAGTGTTTAGTGCTAGTTTAGCCTAAAATTGGGAAATTGGGTCCAAAAGCCTTTAAGGCTTAGGAAAGGTTGGAAATGTGCTTGAAAATTCCTCTAGGATTTTTTTACATCATTTCTTGTTGCTTATAGGTCATTAGGATATGTTTTGGGCAAATATGCAAAAGTTGTCAAAATGTTGTCATGACAACATTTGCAACTTTTAAAGGTTGCATGACAACATTTGCAGTATTGGATTCCTTTCGATGTGGGATGATGGGTAGTTGGTGTAACTAACTATAATCATGATAAAATAATATTTATAAATGAAGGATCCCATTTCTCAAGGTGTGATGATGTAATATTGTGAAATTTTGAATTCAAAAGAAGCTCCATTTTTACTATTTTTTCTCATAATTGACTACTTTGGATTGTTAGTGTTCTAGTATGGATTGAATCTTGTAAATTTATGTTGGATTAGTTTATTTTGGTTAGTTTTAGAGTATTTTTCTTTGGTTTTAAGTTTCTAGGTGATCATTTGTATAGTTTGTAGAAATCTTTTGTTAATTCACAGTTCACTAATTTTGTTTAGACAGTTTTAGGGAAAATGGCTCCCCATAGATCTCCACAGTGAAAATAATTACAACCAAGAGGGATATGGAAGGGAATCCATTATACAATGTACATATAGAAGGAGGAGCTTAGAAAATAAAGTTAGCTAATTTTGGTATCATGCCCTAGGTGAGTCCAGTGTGCCCGGTTAGGTGCGTGAAACAAATCTAATGGTTTTTGATTACAGGGGAAAGATTGGGAGAATGGAACCAAGAATGGTTTCACAAGAATAGAGGTCCTACAGACACCCCCTAGAAATATTAGGCATTGTCTAATCTAGTAAGATACATTTCTAAGTAGAAATCATCAGACTGCAAAAAAATAGCTCTACTAGCCCTTAATTCTAGGAACCCACTATACAAAGGCTATAGAACCCTAAGGCCACAAATATCTTTAGTGTCTTGGAAAATGGTGTCAGAATATCCAAAATTTTTTGGGGTTATTTGAGAAAATTGTGAAAGAAGTGTGAAAAACTTACTAATTAGGGCTAACTGACCTATTCGGCCTAAAAGACCAAATCCATTGATTGTTTTGAGATTGTTTGGGAAAGTGTTCATGCCTTGACCAAAAGGGATCATATAGTGTTAAAGAAGCTTCCCAAACATGGAATATACCCCCTCCAACACTTGTGATTAAAGAGAAGTTGAGAATGCACTTGGAGTCTTCCAAGAAGGAGTAAGGGATTGGAGTGAATTTTGTTGATAGTTACTATAAGGTGAAGTAAAAAAGTGATCAACTGATAGAATGGAGTTGGAGAAGTCCTAGGCTAGCTAAGAAAGGGATTGAAATATCCTAGAAGAGATGGTAGGATCTTGTGAAGGCTAGGAACAATGAGAGACCTAATTAGGCTTGTGCAAGCACACTTTGAGTGTAGCTATCAGAGCCAATAAGATTTGGCTTGTGGTTAATGTTTCAACTAGAAGAGTTAGTAGGAGTGTCTATAATGGTGAAAAGTGAAGAGCTTGCAAATAAAGTGGATGAGAAAGAAGAAGAGAATAGATTTCTCAGAGAGATATTGGCCCAATTAGAACACAAAGTGGACCAAGTGGAAGAAAAGATTGAGGAAGTCAAAGACAAAGTTGAAGGAAAGAGTAATGAAATATATTTAGATGATGAAGTCCCTGAAGCAGACCATGTCCTCACTAAAGAGCCCTTCTTGAAAAAATAAAAAGACTTAAGTGAAAGGAATTGGATTGAGTTCCTATCTTCAGTGGAAAAATGGAACCAGAGGTAGTCCTAGATTGGATAAAAGGACTAGAAAATCACTTTGAATGTGATGGCATAACTGAAGCTCAGAAGGTAAAGGTAGAAAAGGATAGACTTAGAGGGCCTACACTCACTTGGTGGAATTTTATCCAAGATGAGAGGGATAAATAAGGCAAGAGACCCATAGCCACTTGGAAAGCTATGGTAGCCAAAATTAGAGAAGCATATGTACCCGAAGACTATGAAATCCAGTTACATAAAAGGAGACAAAGTCTTAGACAAAAAGTCTTGGATGTTAACTCTTATACTAAAGAGTTTCAACAACTATGCATGAGATCAAGAATTACAGAAGAGGAAAGTGTGAAGGTAGCTAGATACCTTAATGGTCTTAAATGGACTATCCAAGATGAATTGAATTTACTTACTCCTACCATTGTTCATAGATGCCACCAACTTGAAATAAAGGTGGAAGAGAAATTGAGAAAGAAACAAGACTCAAGAAATACAAGAGGCAGAGGTAGAGGAAGAGATAACAGAGGTCAAAGGAGTGGATATGGTGGTAGAAGTTCAGAGTCCAAGACTCAAGGAGAGACCAAGCTAACTGAACAATAGGAGAGAAGTTCAAGCAGAGGAAGGTTCAATAGAGGAAGAGGCTCTAACACTAATTGGAGAGGAAGAGAAAATAGTAAAGGAAGAGGTTCCTACTTTGCAACTATGAAATTCTATCACTACAACCAAATGGTGCATCCTTCCTATAGGTGTCTAGAGAAAGGCTCTACTTCTAAAGGAAGTGATAAGAGAGTAAATTTTGTGTAAGAGGAGTCTAGTAGTGGAAACAAACACCCTGAGGTACCGTTAGAATCTGAGGAAGGAGAAAATCTAATGATAAGGAGAACACTGATCAAAGAACCAGTGAGAGAGGAGCCAAGCCAGAGAAGAGAAATATTCAGAGTGAAGTGCAAAATGATGGGTAAAATATGTAGAGTCATCATAGACTTAGGGTATACTAACAAAATTGTGTCAGAGGAGGCAGTCAGTAAACTGAAGATGAAAATAATTCCACATAGTAACCCATACAAGGTTACTTGGTTGAACAAAGGACAACATGTCCTTGTGAATGAACAAGAATGGGTGGAATTCTCAATTGGAAGATATAAAGATAAGGTATTGTGTGACGTCCTATCTATGGATGCATGTCACCTTTTAAAGATAGAAAAGACAGTCAAGAAGACAAAGATTCCTAAAGAAGTACAATAGTTGCTGAAGGAGTATAAAGACATTGTCAGTGATAGAAAACCAGAAAGCCTACCCCCTAAGAGAGATATTAGTCATCAAATTGAATTTATCCCAGGAGCTACTCTTCCTAACAAGGCAGCTTATAAGATGACCCCTCATCAAAATGAGGAAATTGCCAAACAAATCCAAGAGATCCAAAACCAAGGCCTCATTAGAAAAAGTATAAGCCCATGTGTCATACCCACTGTCCTAGAACCCAAAAAGGGAGGAACTTGGAGGCTATGCACTGATTCTAGAGCCATTAACTGAATCATCATTAGGTATAGATTTCCTATTCCTAGGATAGAATAACTAATGGGCTGTCTAGGAGGATAAAAATATTTCACAAAGATTGACCTAAAGAGTGGTTATCATCAAATTAGGGTCAATGAGGGAGATGAATGGAAGATTGCCTTCAAAACCATAGAAGGTTTGTATGAATGGCTTGTGATGCCATTTGGGATATCAAATTCCCCATCCAAATTCATGAGGCTGATGAACGAGGTACTCAAGGAATACATTGGTAATTTTTTTGTAGTATATTTGGATGATATCCTAATCTTTAGTAGGACTAAAGAAGAACACTTAAGTCATCTGCAAATTGTGTTTAAGAGATTGCATGAAGAAAAGCTAATGATCAATTTGGATAAGTGTGAATTCCTAAAGCAGGAGCTAGTGTATCTTGGTGTTGTGTTGTCTCATGGAAACCTTAATATGGATCCAAGCTAGGTGGACTCCATCATCAACTGGCCTACCCCCAAAAATACAATAGAGGTGAGAAGCTTTCATGGCTTAGCTCAATATTATAGGAAGTTCATTAAGAAATTGAGTGCTATTTGTGCTCCTATTCTAGACACCATAAAGGGTGGGATGAAAACTAAGTTTGTATGGAATGAGAAAGATAACCAAGGATTTGAGTTGTTGAAGAAGAATATTTCCAATCAATCCATCTTAACACTACCAAGTTTTGAGCAACTTTTCATAGTTGAGTGTGATGTTAGATATGTTGCCATTGGAGCAATTTTAAGCCAAGAAGGGCAACCAATGGCTTTTCATAGTGAGAAGCTCAGTGATGCAAAGAGGAAGTTTTATTCCTATGACATAGAGATGTATTCTCTAGTCCAAGCACTAAGGAAATGAAGGAACTATCTGCTTCCCAAGGAATTTGTGGTGTATTCAGACAATCAAGCAGTTAACTTTCTAAATTCACAAGACAAGCTCAGTCACAAGCACATGAAATGGGTGGAGTACTTGTAGGATTACACCTTCAAAATCAAGCATCAGAAAAGATTGCATAACAAAGTGGCCGATGCACTTAGCAGAAGAGTTGTGATAGTACAAGTAGTACAACTGCAGAGTATAGGCATTGATAGTTTCAAGAAATTATATGCAGAAGATGGAGACTTTGCAAAGATATAAAAGGTATGTAAAGATCATAAAAATTATTTCCATGGAGAATTTTCTGAATATACAATGCAAAGTGATTTATTTTTTAGAGGAAGTTAGTTATGTGTCCCTAGAGGATCAATTAGGGAAAATCTGATACAAGAGAAGCATACTGGTACACTTAGCGGTCACTTTGGTGTCAATAAGACCCAAGAGTTAGTGTAGAGGTTCTATTTTTGGATTAAAATGAATTTGGATATCAAAAAGTATGTGGAGTGTTGTCTAGTGTGTCAGAAAGCCAAAGGCACATCCTCCAATAGAGGCCTTTATCAACCTATCCCCATTCCAAGTAGACCTTGGGAATGTTTGAGCATGGATTTTGTTGTGGGATTGCCAAAGACAAAACAAGGATTGGACAATATCTACGTCATAGTAGACAGATTTAGTAAGATGTCACATTTTTTCTCATACAAGACAATGCATGATGCTTTTCACATTGCACACTTATTCTTCAAGGAAGTGGTGAGAATCCATGGGTTACCCTCGAGCATAGTCTTAGATAGAGACACAAAATTCATGAGTCACTTTTGAAAGACATTATGGAAAACATTGGGAACCAATCTGTCCTTTGGATCTACATATCACCCACAGACAAATGGTCAAACTTAGGTGGTTAATAGAATCCTAGGGAACCTATTGAGGTGTCTCACTAAGGAATATGGTCAAACTTGGGACCAACTCCTAGGATAGGTGGAGTATGCATATAATGATACTATTAATAGAACTAATGGAAAGAGTCCCTTTGAAATTGTTTATGGACTACACCCTAGAGGGATATTTGAGCTTAGAGAACTAAAATATGGAGCTAAGGGTAGTG
This sequence comes from Thuja plicata, assembly GCA_018584345.1. NCBI lineage: Eukaryota > Viridiplantae > Streptophyta > Pinopsida > Cupressales > Cupressaceae > Thuja > Thuja plicata. The sequence continues at coordinate 482,855 of MU227334.1, read as the reverse complement.
GCTATGTAGAATAATTTGCACATTCCATGAAAGAGGTGCATGAAACAGTGAGAAAAACTCTTAATAGAGAACACTGCAAAGATAAAGTAAAAGGTGGATGAAAGGAAAAGGAAGTCCAATTCTAGGAAGGGGATCTTTTCATGGTCCATTTGAACAAGGAAAGACTATAGAAGGGAATACCCAAAAAGTTGCAGATGAGGAGATTAGGGCCATGTACTATTCTGGACAAATATGGAAATAATGCATACAAGGTTGAGCTGCCTAAGGATATTGGTTTTTCTTCAGTATTCAATGTTGAAGATCTAGTCCTTTATAAGGGGTCTACTCCAAATCTAGAAAAGATCCTTACTAAGGTTATACAAGAGGTGGAATACCTGAATTTAACCCCTACACCACCTAAGAAGGCATATAAGATACTTGATTCCAGGGTTTACAAGAAGACTAGACAAAGAAAATATTATGAACATATGATCAAATGACATGGAAAGGAGATGCAAAGGAAACATGGATAAAGGAAACAAAGTTTAAGATGTTGGGAATTGATTCCATCTTTCTCAATCCAAGCATGGATTGAAAACTTTTATTTGGGGAGAATGGTGTAGGAGCACCTAGGCTAATCCCTAGTTACAATTTTGGATGTGGATTGTATTGACCTTAGCCAAGAAAATAGTTTTTAATTTAGGCCTTAGAAGGTCTTTCAAGTGTGTACCTAGGTGGATTTGACTAGGATCAATCCAACCTAGGTATTTTATGCTTTGTTAGTGTTTAGTGCTAGTTTAGCCTAAAAGTGGGAAATTTGGTCCAAAAGCTTTTAAGGCTTAGGAAAGGTTGGAAATGTACCTAAAAATTACTCTAGGATTTTTTAAAATCATTTATTGTTGATTAGAGGTCATTAGGATATGTTTTAGGCAACAATGCAAATGTTGTCATGACAACATTTTCAACTTTTAAAAGTTGCATGATTTGCAGTATTGAATTCCTTTCGATGTGGGATGATGGGTAATTGGTGTAACTACCTATAATCATGGGAAAAAAATATTTATACATGAAGGATCCCATTTCCTGAGGTGTGATGATGTAATGTGATATTTTGAATTGAAAAGAAGCTCTATTTTTACTATTTTGGCTCATAGTTGACTACTTTATATTGTTTGTGTTCTCTTATGGATTGAATCTTGTAAATTGTGTGGGATTAGTGTATTTTGGTTAATTTAAAAGTGTTTTTATTTGGTTTTAAGTCTCTAGGTGATCATTTGTATAGTTTGTAGAAATCTTTTGTTAATTCACAGTTCACTAGTGTCGTTTAGATAATTTTAGGGAAAATGGCTCCCCCATAGATATCCACCATGCAAATCATCACAACCAAGAGGGATATGGAAGGGAAGCCATTGTACAGTGTACATGTAGAAGGAGGAGCTTAGAAAATATAGTTATCTAATTTTGGTGTCATGCCCTAGGCAAGTCCAGTGTGCCTGGTTAGGTGCATGACATAGATCTAATGGTTTTTGATTGCAGGGGAAAGATTGGGAGAATGGAACCAAGAATGATTTCAAAAGAATAGAGTTACTAAAGATAAATCATAGAAATATTAGGAATTGTCTAATCTAGTAAGATACATTTCTAAGTAGAAATCATAAGACTGCACAAAATAGCCCTATTAGCCCTTAATTCTAGGAACCCACTATATGGAGGCTCTAGAACCCTAAGGCCACCAAAATATTTATTGTCTTGGAAAAGGGTGTCAGAATATCCAATTTTGTTTTCGGGTTATTTGGTAAAATTGTGAAAAAAGTGTGAAAAAATCACTGATTAGGGCTAATTGACCTATTAGGCCTAAAAGACCAAATCCATCGATTGTCTTGAGATCGTTTGGGAAATTGTTGATTCCGTAACCAAATGGGATCATATGGAGTTAAATAAGCTTCCCAAACATGGAATACACCACCTGCAACACTTTTGATTGAAGATAAGTTGATAATGCACATGGAGTCTTCCAATAAGGAGTAAGGGATTAGAGTGAATTTTGTTGATAGTTACCACAAGGTGAAGCACAAAAGTGATCAACTCAAAGAGTGGAGTTTGAGAAGTCCTAGGATAGATAAGAAAGGGATTAAAAGATCCTAGAAGAGAGGGTAGGATCCTGTGAAGGCTAGGAATAGTGAGAGTCCTAATTAGGCTTGTGCAAGCACACTTTGAGTGTAGCTATCATCAGGGCTTTATATCACGTTTCTAGGCTAGGTATGGCTAATAAAAATTTGAAGACACTCCTCCTGCATGGAATATAATGCCATGTCATCACTCTAGCTACCACATGTTTGAATATCTTCTCTACAAACTCCTCAAGAAGCCACTTTCCACTGTCAGCTCTATCATCCCTGCTGGACACATGACATCCACCATTACTAAATTAACATTTTAATGGGATCTATGGTAAAATATTTTATTGCTAAAAATAATCTTAAGATTGAATGGATGGATTTTATTAGCCAAATTATCCTCCTTTTCTTTCACTTGGCCATTCTCTCTAAATCTAATGGCTCATAGTAAGTGTGAAGGTAAGGGGTGTTGAACAAGCCGGATAATGAAGATAGGGGGTAAATTAGTTATTCCCATACAATTTATAATTTTTTTGCTTTGTTGGTCAAATCATAAAGAAATATTAACTTTAGATTTGTTAGTTAAGCACATCAAACATCTAAGTAAAATGTAAGCATTAAGAACACAGAAACACTGAAACAGATAACACCAGAATTTTACATGGAAACCAAAAATGGGAAAAACCATAGAGAAGATAATTCTCATGAAATGTAAAATACCTATTAAGGTGACAATGATATGGTGATTTTTATAAGGGCTCACTGCCAGATGCACAAAAGCTCACTACCCATACACAAAGGCTCTCTGCCAATACACAAAGGCTTATTACCAATATATAAAGGCTTACTACCAATACACATAGACTCAATGTTGATACACAAGAGATAACTAATGATACACACAGGTTCACCGTTGATACACATAGGCTTATTTACGATACACACAAGCTCACTACTGATATACAAAGGCTCACAACTAATAAAATAAGGGTCACAACCAAAAAATATGAAAAGAGATAGAATCCACCACTAAGATCAACACACTGCTCCATAAGAACATAGATTCACTATCACTTCACATATCATCATGCATTCATCTTATTGGATATAGATATTGATTTGAATACATACACTAATCTAGATACCCAACAAAATAAATCCCCGCTCTTATATATGAAACATCATGAGATCCGCCAGGTTGACTAAACAATTTGAAATAGATCACACCAAAACATGCCCACAGCGGTAAGGAATAAAATGAGAACCACCTCAAACATTACAATACACCTCACTTAAGACAACACACCACACCATCTCCAAAGCATTTGTTTCTAACGGATATGATCAAATCGATACACATACATAGATGAGAACAAAATATACAAGTTATACACATCCAAATAGGATCGATCCAATCAAGGATATATTTCATCCAACAAAGAAAACTCACTGAAACTTATCGGTGACAACCTCAACCAAAACATATAGATTATCAAATCACATCAACCGATACACAACCAATTTTGAAAAACCATTTGGTTCAGGAAAAAATGATGCACCAAGAGGCTGGAATAATGATATATTGACATAAATGAATATATTAATGACAATAAAATAGATCAAATCAACCTCACATTCTTTCAATCTCCTCCTTTTCAGTGAGGAAAACATTCATCAATAATAAAGCATAGAAATAAACTTTAACCTTTCTCCAACTTTCTCCCCCTTTGAAAAGAATGAAAAGATGGCACAACAAGCTCCCATTGCTAACATTAAATGCTCCCTTTGTAAGGAATCCACCAATCATTGATCTAGAAAGATAGAAACAAAAATCACTGGACCAATGCATAAACACCGGTGCATCTAGTGAATGCAAGGAAAGGGCAAAATACCCAGCTTCCCCCCAAGCTACTCAAAAGTATCCTTCCACAAAGGTTTGATTAATATGTCTTCTATTTGTTCCTTTGTGGGAACATACTCAAGATTAACTGTACCTTATTCAACCTTCTCTTTGATAAAGTGATATTTGATATCAATATATTTTGTTTTGCCATGTATTACTAGATTGTTTGACATACTTATAGCACTGGTATTATCACACATGGTAGGAATTGGTTCATCACAAATAAATCCTATATCCTTTAATGTTTTATTCATCTATAATACCTAATTACAACACAAGGATTGTGCAATATATTCTAATTCAATAGTAGATAGCATTACAAAATCTTGCTTCTTTGTTAACCAAGAACCTAACCAGGAGCCAAGAAAGAATGCTCTGCCATTGGTAATCCTTCTATTTTACAAAAAATCTACCCAATCTGCATCTGTATATTCTATTAATGAAAAATATGACTCTCTCAGATACCATAATCCCATATCTTCTGTTCCTTTTTAGTATCTGAAAAATCCTCTTTACTGCCATAACATGTGACTCTTTCGGTTCTTGCTAAAATATGGCTGCCAAACATACTGCATACATGATATATGGTTGGGTATAATTTAGGAAAAAAAATCCTCCAATAATTGATTTCTACTTAGTTGCATCCACTTTTGGTAAATAATCGTCCTTAGTCAACTTACTACTGGTAACAATAATAGTACATACAGGTTTTGAATCTTCTAAAGAAAACTCCTTCAGTAACTCCATATACTTGGATTGAGACATTGAAATTCATTTATTTCTTTGACTTACTTGAAATCCAAAAAATAAACTCAATTCACCAATCATGGAAATTTCAAATTCCTTATTCATTTCTTCAACAAACTTTTTGCATAGATCATCTTTGCCTCCAATGATGATATCATCAACATATACAACAATAATCAAAATTCAGTTTGAAAAATATTGAAGTAAATATTGCTATCTACCCATCCTTTTTTGAATCCTTGTCTGATTAGATATTTATCAAATTTTCCATACGGGGCCCTAGGTGCATGCTTTAATCCATACAATGCCTTTTTCAACCCGCAAACTACATCAGGATCAAATTCTGATCTGAACCCTTTTGGTTGCTCAATGTACACTTCTTCCTTCAATTCTCCATTTAGGAATGCAAACTTGATTCTGGCATATGATGAAGATGTTCTTGTAGTAGGTCAAGTAGTGGATTTTGTAGTTTTGTCATTGCTAGCAACAAGTATACTTTATGTGTCAGATATGATATATCAACGATGAAGTTGATTGCACAAGGATTTTTCTAAAAGTTCCCTATATCCATGATAATACAGATAGTATTGGAAAATTTGATGTGCGATGGTAATATTCAGGATTCAGATGGTCCAATCAGTTGGGAAGTATCTAAAAAATCATTTTTACATACATCTATGATCACTTAAGAAGATTCAACATACAAGAAGAGATTGGAGGAAAACACCAGTGATAATGACAAGAACAGTGAACAGTTTGAGTATAGTTGGTTAAATTGATTCAACGATAAGTCAAAGTCCAAGTCTGGTCAGTTTGAGTGTTGTGTTGTTGATGGACGATATGGAATATTTCAATTTACTATGTTGGCATGATTTCTTATGTATTTTGAATGGATTTTTGAAGCTGACTTGTAATATGTTTTAGGTTTTGTAATAAACTTGAAAAATGATGTAAAATCATCAAGTAAAGGTTGTTAATTTATGGTGCGGTGATTGTGATCATTCAAGGTGAAGTGAAAAAGTGTGTTAGAGAAATTAGAATAGCACATTGAGAAGTACAAAAGTGGATCTATCAGGAAGAAGGTGCCATCATCAGGTCATTCTTTGAGTCTTCTACTCAAGGAAAGTTCTAATATGCTTGCAATCAAAATCCTCTAACAAGGTTACTCCTAACAGGGTAAGAAGGATCATAATAGGTATGAATTTTAAATCATATAATAGGGTGACTCTCAGAAGGAGTTTTAAATTTCTTAACTGAGTAGTTCTTAACAAAACCATTGTAATAACCTTTAGCAGGTTAAAGATACTCTTAACCGGGTATACCCCTAACAGGGTGATGTAATTCTCTTAAAAAGGAAAATCTTATTGCTGTAGTAGTGAGATTTGTGGGTACTAATTCCCACCATATTTTTTCCCTCTAACCAAGGGTTTCCACACAAAAATATTGGTGTCCTTGTGTTAAATTTGTGGATGCATGTTTTACTTTTCTTCTCTATTACATTTACCTTTGCATGTTGGTTTATTTGAATTTTTATGAAAAATATTTTGTAGATCTCTGGCTACACTGATTCACTCCCCCCTCACAGTGCCTTATAATACTAACACTTGACATCCATATGATAAAAATTGAATCTTTTGAATGTGGAAAATTCCAAGAACATCCTAATAGCCTCCATCCAAGAAATAGGGGCATAAGTCTCTTCAAATTTGATGCCTTAAATTTGTGAGTAACCCTTGTTGATGACAATTATTCAATTGTGTATTGTCATTGATATTTACACAAGTACAATGATGTTTACAAAAATTTCTAACCCTATCCAAGCATAATCAGTCTTGGGCATTGAAGAGGACCAAAGTGATTTTCAGTTCTAACCAAGATCACTTGGGACTTACAGTGTTGGTCGGGCATTGAAGGATTTGAGTGTTGACCGATGTAATGCCCAAAATTTACACGCCCAAAACGCAACAACTTTTTTTTTTTTTTGAAATTATATCTTAAGTTTACAACAAGAGGGTCTAAGGGGAATCATGACTAGAGTCAACATCCCTTAACCCTAAGCACTTCTAAATGTAAGGGTTTATAAGATGAAGGTTATCTGTGGTTACAATCGACCAGGTTTACAAATAGAGTTTGATGATTGTGGGGAAAGGAGAAAGAATCACTGTTCTCTGTCTCCCGGGGTTATTC
>MU227334.1:399727-421297 GCA_018584345.1 Thuja plicata | reverse complement strand
GCACTTAAAGTGCCTAAAAATGTAATATTGTCCAAAATGGCAAAATAAGCCTAAAAGTCACATAAGAGGGTTTTAGAGTGGTTTAAGGTGTTTGGAGGATAGGATAGAGTCCTAAGAACCTTTAAAATTTTAAAAAATACATAAGAGTGAAAGTTTTTTGAAGTTGACAACTAGGTTGTCAACTAGACAACAAAATAAACAATAAACTTAATTTGTAACACTCATAAAACTGACTGTAACCGGCTTCTGAGTAGTTGCAACCAGTTTGGGAGTCTTTTTTATTGAATGTGTACGTGAGTTTGTAAGGGGGAGTGAAGACCAAGTTGATGATCATTTCCAGATCAAAAAGTTTAATGTAAACCATTTTGAAGTAATGAAAATGTAAATCATTGTGTATTCTGCCAGTCCCTGCCCGAGAGGGTACAATCAAGAATATTTATTGACAAACTTTTATTTTAATGAATGGTATGGATACAAATGGATTGATAAGGCATGGTGGTGCATTTCATGAGTTTTCAATAATTTTTGTGCAGGTTTTAAAGTGTTTTAATCCTTTTAGACGTTACTATCCCTGAACAGTGAGTAGGGACACAGTCCAGAAAAATGCAGTCTAATGCGGGGGACATATCTCTCTATTTAACTGTTGGATTGAGCCAAATTTTGGATATGTTGGTGAGGGCCAAGTTGTGCCAAATCTGACCAGAGTGATCGACCAAATATGATCGAAATAAAAAATTATGAGTCGCTGTGTAGAGGTCTATTCAATAGGACAGCAAGAAGGTAACTTTATGGTTAATTAAATCATGAAGTCATTTTTATGAATCTAATGGGCATGGAAAGTGTGGGAAGGATTTTAGAAGTTGTCTTGGATGTGTCTCATTGAGGGGAATGAAAGAGACACCACAGTAATGATATAAGTAGTGGCTGTCTTTGGGATTATGTATGTGACTATTATTAAAACAGTGCTTAGGACAATGAAAGTATTTATTTGATTATGAACCAATATTGAGCTTATGGGTTATTGAGATGAATATACTGATTGTATTGAGGGACATTGTGATGTTAACAAGATGTAGATCCTATGGTGGCACAAGACATTGTATGTGCCCTCTAATGGAGAAGGTATTGACAGGATCAAGGAGAAGGATCTTGATGAAGAAGTTTGGTTAGTGTTGTAAAACACTTGTGAAGTCCCTCATAGCATGAATGATTGAAAGTCCACCTAGGGCCTCTGCATCACTGACGTTGGTCACCTCGGTGGAAAGTAGGGTCCAGGCTAGACCAAACATTTCAACGCATCGTGCGTCAATAAATCAACCCTATTTGTGTTGAAATACCGACGACGGTTTAGTGTGACATAAAATCGACCAAAAAAAGACCGACGACAGTAGTCATCATTTTATAGACCAATTGCTGTCTAAATTGTGACAAATCATCATAAAAAATAGGGCTAAAATTTACTAGTGTTTTGTACATACATTGGTTTCCTTGTTGTAGATGTCGATGTTGGTTGGATATCTTCTTCTTCTTTCTTTTCCACCTTCCTTTAGCCTTCTGTATCAGATTCATACTCAATGTGTCGCTCAGGGACCTTCTAAAATTCTTCATCAACCTTCACATTCACACTTTCCACAATTTTATTTATTCTCTTATTGTATCATCAATACACTTTTCTCTTTGTAGAATAACCTAAAAATATTCCTTCATCTATTCTGCTATCAAATTTTCCAAGATTGTCTTCATCTTTATGAATGTAACACTTGTTTCCAAATATTTTAAAGTACTTAACTGTAGGTTTTCTTCCATGCCATAAATCATATGAATTTTTCCCATATTTCTTCCAATACATAACTCTATTAAGCTTATAAATAACAATATGTAGTGCTTCTCTCCAATAGATTTATGGTATAGTCTCCTCTTTCAACATAGTTTTTGCTACTTCCTAAATTGTCTGAATCCTTATTTCCAGAATACCATTCTACTGGGGTGTCCTTGCTACTAAAAATTGTCTCTTAATACCATGTATTTCTTTAAAAAGCATCAGATGTAAACTCTCCACCTTTGTCAGATCTCAAACATTTAATCTTTCTACCACACTTATTTTCCATTCTATCTTTAAATATCATGAACTTCTCAAATGCATCAGATTTTTTTCTAAGAAAATAAACACATGTCATCCTTGAATAGTCATCAATAAAAAGTATAAATTACCTTTCACCTTGAAAAATCCTTGTTTTGGTAGGAACACAGAGATTGGTGTGCACAATATCCAATACACTGGTAGATGAATAGTCTTTTGTCTTGAATTATTCTCTTCTCTGATTCCCTTCTTGACAACCCTTGCAGATAATGTTTTCTAGTTTATGTAGTCTGGGTAGATCTACCACTACACAAGATGCACTTATTCTCACTAGGTTATCAAATTTTATATGACACATCCTTTGATGCCAAAGCCAAATATCATCAGTCTGAGATAGTAAATAGAATCCTTCTGATGCTCCTTCTAGATAGTACATGTTCCTTCTTATTATTTTTATAATTGCAATCAGATATCCTGATCTTTTCCTGATTTCACAACCTTCAATTTTGAAAAAAATGACATCATATCCATTTTTAAACATCTATCTAACACTCAAAAAATTATGATACAAGCCCTTAACATAATAGACATTTTGAGTATTATTATTTCCATCAAAAGAGTAGATCCTATACCAACAATGTAGGATAATTTGTCATTACCAAATTTAACATGATCACCATCATATTTTCTAAGTGACACAAATTTACTTTTATCTCTGGTCATTTGATGAGAACAACCAATATCATCAACCATTCTTTTTTATTTCTTCTATAATACAAAATAGTTTCAACACCATCATCAATTTCAATACAGATCTTAGTAATATCAATTTCTAATCTCATATCCTCTTCAACATAAAACAAACAATCTTCTGTCTTTGATTCATCATCTGAGATGCTAGCATCTTCATTTTCATAGTAAGGCTTCTTATTGAATTTTTTAAACTTCTATCTAGGACCTTCTTCTGGACATCTAGTCACCATATGACCAATTTGACCACATCTAAAATATTTTAGAGGTAACATGCCTTTATAGTTTTTTGTACCTCTCTTCAATCTCCTTGCAAAGTTTGCTTCAAATTATTCCTCATCATCGCCATCAGAATCATCATCTAATTTTGTTACTTTGAATGCCATTTCATATCTTCTCTTATCTCTTCCAAACTTTCTTAACTCAAATGCTATCAGGGTACCAAACTGTTAGAGTAATTTCCCTTTAGAATTATTGATTAAATCGTGTTGATTTAATTAGTTAAGTTGTAATTACTCTGTAGTGCTTAAGATTTCTCTGAGGTGCATTAATAATTAATTCTTTTATTAATTATTAATGTGCAACCTAGATTTTTTCATTTTAGGGTTTTGTTCACCTTTTAAGTTTGAACTTTGTAATTATTGTTCATTAATGCAGAATACATTTTTTTCTCCACTCTTTCAAGTTTCTCTGAGCTTCCGAGTTCTTTATATTTGTCCTCCTTTATGCTTCCTTCTTGTAACAGGTATTTGCATGCAATTGTTCTTGGGCATAATCATATCAGTGTTTATCAGATTCTTTTGGAAAAAAACTAATTTTTTTTTGTTGAGGGCCGTGTAGGCCCCCAAGGGAGGTCGTAGGCCCCAAGATATGTGTAGGACCCCAAGGGTGGATGTGGGCCCCAAGGAGTTATGCTAACCCCCAAGGAGGCTGCGCAGGCCCTAAGGGAGCCGTACTGCCCCTGAGGGTGGTCATGCTTCCCAAGGTGGTTACGCAGGCCTAGGGTGTCGTGGGCCCCAAATTTTGTTTTTCAAATATTTTTTTCTCATAAAAAATATAATTTGTTTTATTATTATTATTATTATTATTATTATTATTTTGATGAATAGGCCCTTTAACATTAATTAAAATTTATAAAGTAAATATTCACAAAAAAGGGGTCGAGGGAAAATGTCACCCCTCGAGAGTCACACGGCCCACTGCCGAAAATACATAAAACAACTATTCATTAAAAAAAAACCTCATGCAGCCAAAGTAGTGGGTGCAGAGGGAGGATCCTGATCCTTAGGATTATCCCACCCAGTGGTGGGGGTTAGGGTTGGGGTCAGGAAGTGACCACCCATCATTATCCTCTTTATCTTGCGCAGTTTCTCCATCCTCCGCTCTAGGAGGTGAAATGGCCAATGCCAGGCGAGGAAACTTGTCAGAACCAAGAACAGGAAAAAAACTATGAGGCAGCAGATCCTAGCCTGAGGCACTGTGTTGCTACTGTAGAGAAGCTGAATGACCCCACCAAGCACCTCTAATGGGAGAGCGAGGGTGAGCCTGAGAATGGGGAGTGAAAGACCGCTTGCCAAAGGAGTGGAAGCGGTGGCAAGGAGGATTGTTGCTAGCAGGAACAGGGTCTAGTGGCACATGAGCAACAGTACAGGGGGAATTGCCCCAGTGCTGCAAGAGCTCCTACAGATGCACCAATTCAAGAGCCACCTTATCTGTTTGAACTTGTATATGTAGTAGCACATTATTACAGATACAAGCTTTAGAGTACATAGATATATTGGTATCAAGAGAGTTGTGAGCAAATAAAACAACATTTCTATCTTTCCATAAATTAAATAGAATCTCCATCCTAAAAGCATGCTAGATCTAGGAAAAATTAATGGGGATTCTGGGAGAATCTCCCAATAGGACCATATGCCAGGAGAAAAACTCCAGCCTCAAAGGCTGAAAGAAATCATGAATCCAGGCCCAATACTATTGAGCTCTTATGCAGAACCAAAAAACATTTATAAAAGACTTTAGTAGGCCACAAAATGGACATCTAGGGTTGGGGAATCCCATGTTTTTGAGTCTATCACCCAATAATAAGCCTTTGAAGAGAACACACCAAGAAAAATGAGCAATTTTTGGCTCAGTGATAGCAGACCAAACCGTGAGAAATCTCTTCTTCCAGGTACCATGAGATGATTGCAAATGTCATGAATGGTTGAGGGAATCAACCATAGGAAGATGAGGAACCAACCAAGAATAACCAAGCTTGGGCTTGTAATTGGAAAATGGTGTTGCCGGATACCACTTCCAATCTTTCCACCAGGGTCTAGAAGAATAAATGCCAAGCTTATGAAGTAATTGAGGAGGTATGGCGGATACAAGTAAGTCAAATTTCGGGTGATCAATGCTATTAAGATGGAACTGTATCTGCATATCTTCCCAAGAGTGGATACTGAAATTAGCTTTGGATAAAGTGTCCTTAGGAGTGCAGATGCCATGCTTATGAAAGCAGAGAGAACTGCAACCTGGTGTTTTGGCAAGAGGCCAGCCTTGAACCTGGAAAAGAGGCGACCACTAGATGCTATGTTGGTTAAAGGATAGACCATCCCTAAAGCCATCTCCAGCCTAGTGAAGCCAAGGTTTGAGGGATTCCCAGGCTTTCCAAATACTTTTAGCAACAAAGGAACCCTGAATCTGAATAGACTCTTTCATGGTGAGGAGGGTTTGAAACCCAATCCCCTTCCAGGCTAGCCTGTGAGAAGGAAAACAAGAGGAAATTCAATGTCTGAGAAGAATTTTCCAGGCCTCATCTCCTGTGATGGATCTGATGACCCATTTCGCACATAAAGTAAGGTCTTGTTTGTGGGTAGAAAGAAGGCCAAGCCCACCTGAAGCTTTAGGAAAACAACAATACTCCCAGACAACTCTGTGGAAACCATGATGGTCAACACCAGAGGCCCATAAGAAATCCTGAAGAAGATTTTCCAGCTTATCGTAGGAATCTTTTGAAGGAGCCCAACATGAATAATAATAAACATGCATGGCGGAAATAACCTTAGTACATATCTGGAATTTACTAGCCAAAGAAAGAGGCTTGGTAATCCAGTAAGAAAGCTTTTTTTCAACTCTATTGAGAACAATATTCCAGAGTTCAACAAGGGAAGCTTGAAAAGAAAAAGGGATTCCCAAAAAGAGGAAAATCTCACCATGGGAAATCCACTTCCAGACAAACTATAGAATCTAGGGAGGTGGAGGAAGAAAGGATTGACGATAAAATTGGGTCTTGTGTGACTGAATAGTAGAGCCAAAGGTATCAAGGCATTGGAGTGCAGCTTCAACATTATCTTCTTCTTCCAATAAAGTGAGAAAAGAATCATCTACAAAGTGGCCATTGACAAGCTGGGAGGGGAGAGTAGGAAAGGAAATTCCTCTAACCTAGCTAGCAGAGATGGAATTAGCCAACAAATATCCAAAGCCTTTAGCAGCAAGCACATACAGAGAAGGATCAAGAGGACAACCCTGGAAAATGGAGTGGAACAAGCCAAAAGTAGTAGATTGATGACCATTGATGGTGATGCAAGTAGAGGCATCTCTAAAAATCATCTTGACAGATTGAATAAATCTAGGTCCAAATCCTAGGGCTTGTAACATAGCCAAAATGAATGGCCATTCAATTTGGTCGTAAGCTTTAGCAAAATCTATTTTGAGAAAATAGTTTGTTGATGGGAAGTGCGAGCCCACTCCATGCCTTCCTAGATAGCAATAATGTTATCAAGAATAAATCTAGACTTGATGAACCCAGTTTTCTCTAGTCAAAAAATCAAAGGAAGAAGATGCCAAATTTTAAGAGCGAGAGCTTTGGCAAATGTCTTCAGGATCTCCAGTCTTGGGAATAAATTTGATGTTTCCTTTGTTGATGATATCGCCCAAGGTTTCAGAGTGAAAAGCCTCTAGGTAGAATTTGTGGAGATCAGGACCAACAAAGTCCCAGAGAGATTTGTAAAATTCACAAGGGAAACCATCACACCCAGGTGCTTTGTCACCACCCATTGAGAAAACAACTTACTTGAGATCAAAAAAAGAGAGGAGTTGATCACAGAAGTTACTCTGAGAGGAGGAAATCCTATTGGGAACCACAGCCAGAGTGTCCTTAAGGTCATTATCTATGTCAAGAGAATTTTCCTAAGTGGTGAAGACTTTCTCATAAGGGTGGATGAAAGCTTGAAGGATATAAGGTAGTTTAGAAAAAAACTACCTGACCTTCCTTGATACGCTTAATTCCCACAAAGGTATGATGAGCTCTCATGCATTGAAAAAAATCCTTTCAAGCTCGATCCCCAATCTTCAGCCAATGAAGATGGGCTTTGATCTGAGCACCACAAGTAGTGTAGGAATCAACAACTTGCTTCTGATGATGAATCTGTGCAAGATGGACCTGCAACTGAATGTTGAAAGGATCCATGGAAAGATTTTCTATAGCAGATTGCAACTCTCTGGTTATTGCCTGGTAGGATAGCATGTGGAAAAGCGTAGTCTACCATAAATGCAAAGGAATCAAGCTGTGTGCTTGATAACATCATTCCACCATTGAATCCAGCCAACAAAATGACATGGCCTAGGTTCCAAATTCTAAACACGCTGAATGTGGGCCACCATGGCCTGATGAGAAAACAAAGAAGTATTAAAAAAGAATTGTGTTTTACAAGGCCTTTGCTGAGATGTAGCCCAGTCAACACAAAATTTGATGGGAAAGTGGTCTGAAAAAGTGACATCAATGAGAGGAATGGCAGGGGAGTCCTGTGAGTCTGATAAGGAAAAAAAGATTGTGTGTAGATAAGGGCATGATCAAGCCATTTTAAAACTCTATCAGAACCAGCTCTAAAATTAGACCAAGTATACCACACAACCCCAGGATGGTGGTGGTGGGAAATAGGATCAAAAAGGCCTAATTTATTATTCATGTGGTACCAGGATTGACACTCTCCAGTTGTCGATAAAAAAGGACCAATCCCATCTTTATCTGCTGCCGTCTAACCATATTAAAGTCACCGTACATGACCCAAGTGGCTGGTGGCAGAGTGTTAGAAAGCCATCTACAAAGAAGAGATCACTCAATAGCATCATTGGAAGCATAAACATTAGCAATCCCAAAAGAATGATTGTGAATAGATAGCAAAATCCACACCACTGTATGAGTGGGGTCACAACAATGATCAACAAGAAAAGAGTGCCAATGAGGTGAGAGAAGAGTAACCACACCACCTCAGCCAGCTTCATGCTGAGAGGAAAAAACAAGACTGTCAGGCCAAATGGTTCTGCAAGTAGCCAGAAGCAAGATACCAACAATTTTAACTTCTCAAAGGAAAAACACATCCAACAAAGAAAAATGTTGATGAACATCTCTAACCGAATACTTTTGGTGGAGGTTATTAAGACCTTGAACATTCTAAGAGATGTAATTCATTAAGAATTGTCTTTCATATCATCCTCATCCCCAAGAGAGGAGAAACTATTATACAAAACTGCAGAAGAAGAATGACCCATGAGTCTAGCAAGGGACTTATCAGAGCCTCCTAGAATAAATCTGCATTTTTTGGAAGCATGTTCATCGTGCTCATCCTGCCAGGGAGGGTTGCGAGAATGCCTCAAAGGCTGAGAAGCCAACATTGAAACTGTGGAGGTAGAAAGCGGAGTGCGAACCCAAGGAGGGAGTTCATTGGAACCAACAATAGGTTGAATAGGAACTGAAGAGTCCAAACACTTGTCTTTCCCTTGGAGATCACTAGGGTTTGAAACAACAGGCTGAGGAGTAGCCACTAGGGAAGATGACGCCATAGGATGCTTTGAAGAAGAAGTTGAAGAGATTTTGCCTTTGCAAACCACCATTGTCCAATCATCTTTAGATGGCTTAAATGAAACATCTCTAGGCGGAGGTTTTGGTCTTGAATCCACTAGGGGACAATCTTTGATCTTATGAGTAGCAGATTGGCACCGATAATAGGTGTTTGGCAAGTTTAGGTACATCACCTTCTGGGTGAAGATGGTATCACCAATTTGAATCTCAATCGACTCCTTGAGGTCTCTTGAAAGGTTGACCTCAACACAGACCCATTTTTGTGGGCGTGCGTTAAAGAAGCAGTCTGGTTCAAGACAAACCACTTTGCTAATAGCTTGCGCTAGGGTTTGCATGAAAGGCCAACAAGACAAAGGAAAACTAGGAAACTCAAACCAAAAAGGAACACGTAATTTATTGTCATAAAAAATAGAGAAATCACATGACCAACGCTGAAAAACCAAGAGAGAAGACCTAACAGACCAAGGACCATGTGAGAGAATAGCCTCCACATGAGTTGGGTTGGAAAAGAAAAAATGAAAAAAGCCTTTGGTAAGGCTTTGAATGCCATCAAGATGGACTCCATGAGCAGACCACACTTTGGTTACCCATTCACAAAGCATGCTTTCAGGAGGGATTCTACCAACAAAATAGCCAATAAGAGTATTCTTTTCAAGCCAGTCACAGGCAAAATCAAAATCTTGAACATGAAGGACAATATCAGTTGTACCTCATGGAATACTTTCAGGATGAACTTGCGAGGTCGCTTGTTCGGAGGCACCATGAGCATCTGCAACAACTCCAGTACCAACATCAATTGCTGGGCAGAGGCTGGCCGGAGCCATTAAAAACCTAAAAAAAACTCCTGGAGTAAATGCGATATGTATGACACAAGGGGCAATTAAGGCTCAGAAAAGGCAAACCAGACACAAAACCCTAGTAGAGCACATTTTCCCACAAAATTTCATAAAAAAAAGATATCCAATATTTTTTTTTTCATAAAAAAATATAACTTGTTTTTTTTTAATTATTTTTTTCTTTAAAAAAAAACAATTTTTTTTTTGTGTGTTTTTTTTCTTAATAAAAAATACATGTTTTTTTTTAATTGTTTAAAAAAAAAAGAAATTCCTATTTATTATTTTTTTAATTAAAAAATAATATTTTTTCTACCAAATTTGTTGGGAAATCTGGAGGCAGCCTAGATTTGGAGGAATCGCCATTTTAGTAGGGCTCTGCCAATTTTGGCTGAGGTTTCTTGAGGTTCAAGTGTTTTTTACCTCCTGGTGGTTTTTTGTTCATAACTTAAGCAAATATAGGCTTTTTTTGCCAAACAAGATATCGACGAAAAGCTGGTTCCAAGGTCATTTTGATTTTTCCATCTTGCAAAGTTTTTTTTAGTCAAAGTCAGGGTTTCATTTTCCACTCCGGTCACTATATCTCGCTCCTCTGAACTCATTTTTTGACTTCTGCATGGCATTAAAAAGATGCTTACATTATCTTTCTTCTATGGGTCTCACACCTAGATTCTTCTCCATGTATCTATGTATTCAATTTTTTTCTTTATGGCATTTTGGTGGATATCTTGGATATTTCAGGTCCTGGGTTCGTTTCCTTTTCTGAACATTATATACATATATTTCTATAGCATTTTTTGCAAATGCACTGAGATAAAGTTCCATCTGATGCATGTTTGAGATTCTATTGTACTCGCACTATATTATAAAGTGCCATGGGGGGTTTGATGTTTTCTTTGTTTTCCATCTACCTTTGTCAAGTGAGTGTCCCTTCCATGACATTAGCCTCATGATGTGTGTCAAGTGAGTGTTCCTTCCATGACACCATCCTTTATTTGTGCTTGTACGTTATTCATCATGCAGGGTTTCTTGAAAGTCTACTTCAGTGTACCTGTCATACCTTTCCCTACTCATGATTATGGGGGGTATCTCCTATTGGTTCTAATGCTTACTTGGTTTGATTGATCAGCTCTTTAGGCTTTGTTTATAATATTCTCTACCTGGTCATGTTCTATTACAGTGGAGGCTTTCGAAGTTATTTTTTGATAGTGTTTGCAGCTTCATGCTTTAGAGGTGTTCTACATGTTCTTTCTTTGTTCCTATTTTCTGGGACATTCTCTAGTTTGGAGGCTTCTTTAGTCCTTCACTAGGCTTCATCTCTTTTTGGAGAGGGGTTTTTCCCACTGGGTTTTCTCCTTTTCTCCTCTTTACGGAGATTTTTTTTTTGTACTTGGGTACCTTATTAGGCCTTGTTGCTGGGACCCATTTCATACTCTCATAGCTGTGCTTGGTTAGCTTACCTCCTGAGCTTCTCTTAAGGGGGGGTGTCAGAGTATTTTCCCTTTAGACTTATTGATTAAATAATGTTGATTTAATTAGTTAAGTTGTCATTACTCTTTAGTGCTTAAACTTTCTCTTAGGTGCATTAATAATTAATTATTTTATTAATTATTAATGTGCAACCTAGCTTTTTTCCTTTTAGGGTTTCGTTCACCTTTTAAGGTTAAAATTTGTAATTATTATTCATTAATCCAGAATACACTTTTTTCTCTACTCTTTCAAGTTTTTCTGACCTTCTGAGTTCTTTAGCTTTTTCCTGCTTTATGCTTCCTTCTTGTAACAGGTATTTGCATATAGCTATTCTTGGGCGTAATCAAATCAGTATTTATAAGATCCTTCAAAAAACCTATTTTGTGGTTAACTTCTTTGGACCATACACTTCTTCAATTTCCAAGATCTTATCATTGTAGCTGTCCAGTAATGTCATCAAGATATTCTCCATAAAGTCTTCATTGGTAATAATCCCTCCTTGATTATTGAGTTCATTCTCAACCCTCTGAAAAATAGCTTTTGATATCTTCTCCATCTTTCATTCTCAAATTGTCATAATGTCTCTTGGCTATTAGTTTCTTAGATATCTTAACTCTGTCATTTCCCTCATAGATCTGTTTCAAATTTTCCCAAACTTCATAAGTGGTTTTCAAAGAAATAACCTTTTCTAATTCAGTCTTTGATAAAGCACTAGTAA
Source organism: Thuja plicata (assembly GCA_018584345.1). NCBI lineage: Eukaryota > Viridiplantae > Streptophyta > Pinopsida > Cupressales > Cupressaceae > Thuja > Thuja plicata. The sequence goes on along the minus strand of MU227334.1, from coordinate 409,601 downwards.
TAACATACCTTGCCTTTTCATTTTCCTCATATGCCTCAACCTCATCTTGAGTGATAAGCCCATTCTAAGTAAATACATACTTTGTCTCCACATGCTTCTAGGTCTTGTAACCATCTGATACCAAGTATCATTTAATCTGATCTTCCCATGAACTATAATTTGATACATCAAACAAAGGGATAGTAAATGTGTTCACCATCAGATTTGCCTCAAGCGGTTAAGCTCTTCACCAAGTAACTAATATCTAATACTAATTGTTGAACATGTCAAATAATTGAGAGAGGGAGTGAATCAATTATTCCTACACAACTTATTTAACTTTTCCTTTGTCTCTCAACTCATAAAAATAGTATTAAGAACTTTTAATTTTTGAGTTAAGCACATCAAACATCCACATAAAATGTACGAATTAAGAACACAGAAACACTAAAATGGAGAACACTAATATTTTTTTGTGGAAACCCAAAATGGGAAAAACCATGAAGAAGGTAATTCTCATGAAATGTAAAACACATGTTAAGGTGAAAATGGTATGGTGATTTTTGAAAGGGCTCACTGCCAGATGCACAAAGGCTCACTACCGATACAAAAAGTCTCACTGTCGATACACAAAGGCTCACTTTCGATATGTAGATGCTCAATTCTAATACAAATAGGCTCACTACCAATACACAAGAGATCACTGCCAATACACATTGGCTCACTACCAATATACACAAGCTCACTTCCTATACACACATTCTCACTGCTGATACACAAAGGATCACTGCCAATACAATAAGGCTCAAAACCAACAAATATGATAAGAGATAGAATCCACCACCGAGATCAACACACTGCTACATAGGAACACATATTTTATATCACTTCACATATCACCATGTATGAGTGTTATTGGATACAATATTGATCTAGACACAAACACTAATCTAGATACCCAACAACAAAACTCCTTTCTCTTATATATGAAACATAATGAGATCCACTAGGTTGGCTAGACAATTTCAAATAGGTCACACCAAGACATTCCCATGGTAGAAGGAATGAAATGAGGACCACCTTGAGCATTAAAAAAAACCTCTCTTAAGCCAACACGCCACACTATCTCCAAAGCACTAAGTTCCAATGAATATGATCATCTCATTCCACATACATAGTTGAGACCAAAATATACTAGTGAAATGTATACAAATGGGATCGATCCAATCAACCGTATATTGCATCTAAAAAAGAAAATTTTGGTTCCTAAAAAGGGTTTACACTTACAAAATAGAAACCAATTTTTATCTTTCAATTATCTACGGAAAAGCCAACTCCAATTTTCAATAATATTCAGGACTTCGACCATCTAACAAGGATATCTCAAACCCTTCTACACTTTGGGATTTGCGAATCCCTTAATGCATTTACAATCTCTGCACCACACACTTTTAAATAACATCAAAACAAACTAGATAATATCATATAAAAAATCAACAAAAAGGGAGAATGCTATGAAATGGCTAATTCCAGTGATCCTCTACCTATTAGAGAATGAGAAAACTATTAGAATAACTGAGAGGGAAGGGGGTGAATCAGTGGCCTGAAAAATTAATCCTTAAATCAACCCAAAAACTTATTACCACATATATAAGCCTCTAGTTATCTTTTAGTCCTATAAGATGAATGCCTCCAAATACTTCTATCAAAATACTACTTGTCGGAATGCTTTGTAAAACCTTCTACTGTATGTTTACCAATAAGAAGTCTTTCTATATACAAAAATAGAGTAAATAACTAGTTTATACCGATCAATCCAGATTTACTTATGTGAAATGCAAAACAATGAAGTAATGACTCATAAACACATGACACATGGACTTTTAACATGGAAACCCTATTAAGAGAAAAACCACTGGGACCGGTAATCTAAATTTCCACTCTTCTGAAGTGAGCTCAGTGAAGATCCAACCCTGTTAAAGGTTACAAACACAGTATTAGAAGTGACCTTGTTAGAGGATTTGAATGAATATTTTGTCACTTAGCATCTAGCATCTAATGCTACCATCCTTGATCAAACACTCACTTAGCCTGTCAATAGGTATCGGGCATATCCAATGCTACTTTGTATGATCACTCTTTTTGATAATCCTTGGGATGTATCTCAATTAGAAAAGACTTTTAATTCTTGGTCGCTTAAGAGACTTGATGCTTCAAAAATTAAACTGAAACAATAAATTGATATGGTCACATATACAACTTGAATTACAGATTTTCAGATCTATTGTAAGTGCATTACCTTTCTGATCAATGTTATCTATTCAATACCTTTGCTCCACACTATTCTTCTTTGTGATGTTGTATCACTATTCGTCGGTGTCTGTAGAATTTAGCTCTTTCCTTAGCTTGATTGATCAGGTCTGAATGAAGACTTTCTTCTCCTTCAGAATCTCTTCAACATGTATTCTCTTATCACTCCCCTTATTCATTTTCAATTAGCTTGTCTCTTATATAGACATGATTTCACCGTTTCTTGGATTTTTTGATCTTCACATGATCCACAATTCTCGCCAATTAGATTTAAAGAAAAGGGTATGTGCAGGATCATGGTATGCCAAACGAGGCACTTAAGTGGCAATGAAAATTTAGAAAATCGGGTTTAGGAAATTTGACGTAAAAATTTGAACAAGTTATCAATCTTATATAAAAAATGTGTAAGAAGAGAATCTGTAGAAAATTGAATTTAGTTTCTTATCTACAAGCCTTTTAAAAAAAAAAAATTCTATATGGTGAAATTTCAAATTTATATGTAGTAGTATGAAAATTTCAGGAAAAAGATAAGAAGTAGATGTATGTCTGACCACCTTAAATACAATAAAATGATAATATTTTTTTACAAGATTATAGATATAAGTACTAGACTCATGTCCAGATGTGATGCATATTTTTTTGTAATTTTTTTCAAAGTAAATAATTAAATATGATTTTTCTATTACAACTTTTTGAGAATATAAAATTTTTTGTGTCTGACCACCTTAACTTAGTCTGAACTTCATCAAATTGAATTTTTTTTATTTTTTTATTGTAGTAGGAAAAACGTCGAATGTGACTCATGTTTAGGATTTCAAAAATGTTATACTGTTTGAAAGCTATAGCTATTCTTCAATTAGTCTATCAATCAGGACTATAAAGATAAGAAGTAGGTGTATGTCTGACCACCTTAAACACAATCAAATTATAATATTTTGTTACTAGATTCTAGATATAAATAGTAGACTCGTGTCCAGATGTGATGCATATTTTTTTGTAATTTTTTTCCAAGTAAATAATTAATTATGAATTGTCTTATACAAATTTTCCATAATATAAAAACTCCCATGTCTGATCACCTTAGCTTAGTCTAAAATTAATCAAATTGATTTTTTTTTTCTTTTTTTTCTTATAGTAGGTGAAGCATAGAATGTGATACATGTTTTAGATTTAAAAAATGTTATGCCATTTCAAAGTTATAGATATTTTTCAATTAGTCTACCAATCAGGACTTCTTTTTTCACATCGCCACTTTTTGGCATACCATGATCCTGTACATACCCCAAACTCTTGTTTAATCTTGTAGAGATCTTCTTGCCAACTGGAAAAAGAATCTTTAAATCCTTTACTTATCTCTAGCTTTATCTTGTCGATTAAAACAATGATAAGTACCAGTTAAGTCTATTTTTAGCTCTTGACACATAAGCATTTTTTCATTTCTAAACTCTTTGTTATGTCAGTCAATACTTCAGTTAGTCATCAATGACAACTGGTTGTTCCATTGATGAGACTTTAGTTGTCTTTGGGATCTCCATCTATCAGGCAACACTATAAATATGTCCGTCGGGTTACACTATGCTTTTTCTTGTTAGGTAACACTGTTAGAATATTCCGAAAGGATAACTGAGAGGGGGGGTGAATAAGTTATCAGCTAATTTAAATATTTTTCTTTATTAACTCCAGAATATAATAAAGTAAATGCACATTTAGATAACACAATAGACAACACCACAATTTGATTATGGGGAAACCAAATGGTAAAAACCCTGGTGGAAATTAACACCCACAATGAACTATACTTGTTTATAATAATCCCTGTTAGAAGATCTTGCAACCCTGTTAGGATTTGTTCTTTACAATGCAATAAGTATAGTGACCTGGTTAAGGGTCTGACCCTATTAGGAGTCTTTTACAAATAACCCTATTAAGGGTGAGGACTCACAGTCCAAAAGCTCACTGCTTTAATGGTGAAGGCTACAACCTTCTATAGAATAGATATGCACTATATCTAATGATGAACTATAGAGTAGACCTTCTATCTTGATCAATTCCAATATATTGTAATCTTACACTGCTTCTTCACATAGATCCTTGATGAATGAAATACATCTGATATTCTGCTCTACACTTTTCCTATATCTTTTCTTATCATTCACACTTAGTGTTTCACAAATGAATTGCTATAAGTATCTTCCTCAAATTATGAGATCATGGGACCTGTTGGACAACTCTTCATAACATCCTTGTCAGATTTACTACTCACACAAGCATAATTACAACCACATAATATAAACTAAATAGACATGACGCTTCACTAAGTCAGCCTCACCAAATTACCTCTAACTTTGCAATCTTGTTGAAACACATTTGGCACCTTTAGATAACTATCTTTAACTCATAACTAATCTTGAATATACACATGCATATCCTGAAGATAGGTGGAACTCAAGAATCAATGCAATACATCAGCTCTGTACAGACAAACTCTAGAAACTGTAACTGCCACTAATAGAATTGCACAACATAATTGAAACTTCATATATGAGTCTGCGTGTATGAAAAAAACATCAAAAACATGTCTACAACATGAATATAACCGTGCAAGGCTTTGATATCATCATTCAGATAAGTACATATAGAACACTATTGTATATTATATGTTGTCATCAATGACAAACATACAATCAACTAGCTGCCAGAAGTAAATCTCTGAAAATCTCCCCCTTTGACATTGATGACAACATATGATATTAAAAATATCTTCAGCACATAGTGTCTTCTTTCTTTTTACAATCTTCTCAATATCCTCATCAAAGAATCCTCTACACTGCTGCAGCTCCTTTGTCTATTTTTATACTCCCCCAAAGTATGTGCCCCCCCTTACTATATACTCCCCCTTTGACATTAATGGAAAAGGGTTCCATAAGCAATTAGGCACAGGTACTACTCCAAAAGTAGAGTAGTCAACCATTCACCAGTCACTATGGAATGATGTTCTTGCTGCTTTATCTAATCAGACTCAGGAGAGGAAATTACTCCAAACTTCTCCCTGAGATACTCAAAAGCATCTTTTGATAAAGGCTTTTTGAAAATGTCTTCCAACTATTCTTTGGTGCTCACATAGTCTAATTTTACTTCATTGTCTTCAACTTTTTCTCTAAAAAAATTGTATTTGATCTCAATGTGCTTTGTCTTTGCATGCATCACAGGGTTCTTGGTTCCTGGACATGTTGATAGTACTGGTGTTGTCATGGTGAATAACAATAGGATAATCAACATGTATACCAAAATATTTAATCATCTACTTGATCCAAACCATTGTTGAACAATTCAAAGCTTCTGCAACATATTCAGCTTCTGTTGTCGACTGAGAGATACAATTCTGCTTCTTTCTTACCCAAGAAACCAACCTATCTCCAAGAAATACTGCTCCTCCAAATGTACTCTTCCTGTCATCAAGACAACCTGCCCAATCTGTATCTGTATATACATGAAGTTTTACATTCTCTGATTTAGGATACCATAAACCATAGTCTATAGTTCCCTTTAGATATCTGAATATTATTTTTATTTCCATTAGGTGATTCTATTTTGGTTCAGTTGCAAATCTTCCAACAATGCCAACTGCATTAGATATGTCTGGTCTAGACTGAGTAACATATATAAGTTTTCCAATCATAGACTTATACAATGTCTTGTCAACTGCTGAAGAGTCATCTTCTTTAGAAATCTTGCTTCATGTTATCATAGGAGTGCATACTAGCTTATAGTCTTCCATCTTGAAAATCTTTAGTATTTCCTTCACATATTTGGATTGATTTATAAATATCCCTTTATCTGTCTGCTTTACATTTAATCCCAAAAAGTATTTTATAGGACCAATCATGCTCATTTCAAATTCATTCTGCATTTCTTTTGCAAATTCTAAACTAAGCTTTTCATTACCTCCAAAGATAATGTCATCAACAAATATGGCAACAAGTAATAATCCATCAGGTGTCTCTCTTATGAATAATTTGCAATATGCTTCTCCTTTCTTGAATCCAATCTTGGTAAGGTAACCATCTAGTCTTTCATACCAAGCTCTTGGGGCCTGTTTAAGTCCATAGAGTGCTTTCTTCAATCTGCATACCATGTCTGGTTTATCTGATAGATTTAATCCTTCAGGTTGTTCTATGTAGACCACTTCCTTCAAGTCACCATTTAGAAAGGCTAATTTGACATCCATTTGATATACTTTGAAGTCTTTGAATGTTTCATAGGCCAAAAATAACTTAATGGATTCTAATCTACTCACAGGGGCAAATGTGTCAGTGTAATATATCCCGTCCCTCTGTGCATATCCTTTACACACTAGTCTTTCTTTGTTTCTGACCACTGTACCATCTTCATTCATCTTGTTTCTAAATATCCACTTTGTTTCGATCACATTTTTCTCACTAGGTCTAGGAACCAATTCCCATGTGTCATTTTTTATTATTTGATGTAATTCTTCTTTCATTTCTTTCTGCCAATTAGAGTCCTTTCAAGCATCTTCAACATTTAAGGTTTCAATCTATGAAAGTAAACATACCTCTTCATCTACTATTAGAATTTTTGCTTTAGATCTAGTCAAAACACTGCTACTCTGATCTCCAATGATATCATCTTTTGAATGATACCTAGATGTGAACTTTGAAACTTTTGGTGTGATATCCTCATCTGTAATCTATGATACTTTTGTGCTTGATTCAGGTTCATTACATGAAACATCAATGCAATCAAACATTTCTTCAATAATAGTGTCTTTACTATTAGGCTTGGGTTCATCCTCAATCATAGGTGCATATTCATAGTACCTTTCTTGAACCATGAGCTTCTCATCAATATTTGCATGAGTAATTTAAATTATCTTCTTTAATCTCAAATTAAAGCATCTGTATGCTTTTCTTTTAGTAGAGTAACCAAGGAAAATACCTTCATCGCTTCTAGCATCAAACTTACCAACACCATCATCTCTCTTGATGTAGCACTTGCTGCCAAATATTTTGAAGTATTTTACTGTAGGTACATTACCAAACCAAAGTTCATAAGGTGTCTTATCCATGCCTGGCCTTAGTTGTGTTTTGTTGATAGAATAAACTGTTGTATTTACTCTATCTCTCCAATAAGTGTGTGCAATTTTTCCTTCAATCATCATAGTGCATGCTGTATCAAGTATGATCGTGTTCCTTATTTCTGCTATCACATTCTATTGTGGGGTTCTAGGTTCACTCAACTATCTTTTAATTCCATGTTCTTCATAGTAGTCATAAAACTGGTCAGAGGTGAATTCTCCTCCTCTATCTGATCTCAGACACTTTAGTTTTAATCTAGATTCATTCTCCACTTTGGCATTGAATATTTTGAACTTCTCAAAGGATTCAGACTTCTCCTTTAAGAATGCAACCCACATCATCCTTGAAAAATCATCAACAAACAAAATGAAATACCTTTCTCAGTAATATGATCTGGTTTGAGTAGGACAACGTAAATCTGTATGAACTAGATCTAACTTGTTTTCAGCTGAGTTTTTCTTGCTTCTGAAAGAGCTCCTTACATGCTTTCCCATAACACATTCCCTGCACATTGTGTCAACTAGTCTTGCAATACTTGGAAGGTCTCTAACTGCCTTGACATTTCTTATCTTTACTATGTTATCAAAATTGATATGATAGAGTCTCTTATGCCATAACCAATTGTCATCCACTTTTGCAACAAAACAACTTACATCTGAATTGAGCTAAAAAATATTACCTTTTGTTTTTGAGCCTGATGCAATCATGTCTCCTTCTTTGTTTCTAATAATGCATTTTTTGTCTTTGAATTCCCAATGATAACCTTTGTCAAGTAGTTGTCCAACACTTAGTAAATTGTGATGTAATCCATCAACATAGAGAACATCATCTGTCTTGTTCGTTCCATTCAGGGTGATAGATCCTCTACCTATGATAGGTTTGGGAGTGTTATCTCCAAATCTAACCATACCACCTTTGTACTTGTCTATATGAAGAAATCTATCTTTATCACCTGTCATGTAGTGTGAGCATTCGCTGTCAATGATCCAATCAGTTCTAATGTCTGATTTGGAAATTAGGGCTAACTCCTGTGTTTTCTTTTCATCTTTAATGCCCATATGCTCAAGCTATTTTTCCATGTCTTTAAGGGTAACGAATCCAATTTCAACTTCTCCTGAATCTTCATTAGTTACACCTTCTTCAGCATGATAGCATTCCTTCTTGTATTTAGGTTTATAATCATATCTAAATTTCTTTACTCTTGTAGGACACTTGGATGCAAAGTGACCAATCTTGTTGCATGAAAAAAATTTGAATGGAAGTTGTCCTTCATATTTCCCTTTGCCTTTCTTTTCTCTTTTTTCAATCATGGAAATGATTTCTTCTAGTTCTTCATCAACTTCTTCTTTCTCATTACTGCTAGAGATGTGTAAAGGTTTCTTACCATGGACTTAGGCTTTGAAGGCTATTTCACTTTTAGGTTGAGTCTTCAATCTTGATATCTCAAATGCAGAGATTTTACTGATCAAAATCTCTCTCTTGAAGTCTTGTGCAAATTGCATGGTTTCATCTAGAATATTGATCTTTCTCTCATAGTTTGTTGTTAAAGTAGTCATCAGCTTGTCCATTATGTCTTCTTCTGATATTTCTCCACCATTGTTTCTGATTCCATAAACTACTTCATTTATCCTTTGATTGTAGGCTCTGATGTTCTCTTCAGGTAACATCTCAAGGTTGTTGTATTTATTTTTCCATGTCTTCCTGCACGCATTCTTTTCTTGGATATATCCTTCAAACATGTATTCTAAATACTTCCATATTGTGTATGCCTTGTCTACCTTCTTGATCTCAGAGAATTCACTGTCAGATAGTGCACTTATAAGGGCTTCTTTGGCAATTGCATTAGCTGTAAATGTATCCTTCTATTTACTAGTAGCATCATCTCTTGAGAGGTCTTTTAAAGAGGGAATAACAACTTCTTGTGTGGCTATCTCAAAGATGTCAAAACCAACACACTATAAATGTGTTATCAATTTGTTCTTCCAATCCAGATAACTTTATCCATCAAACTTAGGACTCTCTTTTCTGAAGTATGTCATCTGATCTACCTTAAGCTGTTAGGCTTCTTCTCATTCAAGGCACTTGGCTCTGATACCAATTGTTTGAATAGTCCCAAAGGATAACTGAGAGGGGGGGTGAATCAATTATCAGTGAATTTAAATCTTTTTCTTTATTAACTCTAGAATAAAATAAAGTAAATGCACTTTCAGATAACACAATAGACAACACCACAATTTGATTACGGGGAAACCAAATGGTATGAACCCTGGTGGGAATTAGCACCCACAATGAACTATACTTGTTTATAATAATCCCTGTTAGAAGATCTTGCAACCCTGTTAGGAGTTGTTATTTACAATAAAATAAGTATAGTGACCTGGTTAAGGGTCTGACCCTATTAGGAGTCTTTTACAAATAACCATGTTAAGGGTGAGGACTCACTATCCAAAAGCTCACTGCTTCAATGGTGAAGGCTACAACCTTCTATA
>MU227334.1:352367-373371 GCA_018584345.1 Thuja plicata | reverse complement strand
TATTATATATATACTATACTTGATTTTATTATATATACAACAATATTTTATATATAATATATAATACATATCATATTGAATATATATATATATATAAAATAATATAAAATATATTTTACATACAATTTAAATATGAAGATATCATGTGATGTATTGTTAAATACATATTAATATATATATAATACATATAAAATAATATATATAATATATGATTTATAATGTAACATTTAATATTAATATATATTATATAATATTTAATATATAATCTAATCTAATCTAATATATAATCTAATCTATTATTTAATATATATAATCTATGATATATAATTTAATATATATAATTTAATATTTTTAATCTAATATATAATTTAATATATAATCTATAATATTTATAATATATAATATAATATATAATCTATTATATAATCTAATATAATATAATCTAATATATAATATATAATCTAATATAATCTAATCTAATATATAATCTAATCTATTATTTATTATACATAATCTAATCTATTATTTAATATATATAATCTAATCTAATATATAATATATAATCTAATATTATATATCTAATATATAATATCAAAAAATGAGAGGGAGAAAGCGGTTGAAAACAAATTTAGAGGGAGAAAGGGGAGGGAAACTTCAAAATACAAAATTCTTCCAGAATTTTTGGGTACCCAAAAATATCAGGTACCCAAAAAAATCAGGTACCCGATTAGGCTCAATATTGTTTTGTGCACCATACCTACCTAGTCAACTCTTCAAATGTCTCAAAAACATGTTTTTCCCCTATTTCTTTGAGTTCCAGACTTCGACCATGTAGCTGACAACTTTTTTTTCACCCAAATTTGATGAAACAAAAAGGGTATCTTAAGGAGATTATCAGATTTCTATCGATATAATTTCTGTCAAATTTTGAATTCGGTAAGTAATTATTAGTTATTTTCCAATTGAGTTACCTCTAAAGTGTTGATTTATATACTGATTGAAAAATGACTATAACTTTCAGACGGTATAACATTTTTGAAATCCAAAAAATACGTCACATTCTATGCTTCACCTACTATGAGGAAATTTTTTTTTTTTTTGAATTTGGTAAAGTTTTCAATGAGTTAAGGTGGTCAGACACGGGAATTTTTTATTCTAAAAATGTTGTAGTAAATAATTCATAATTAATTATTTTTTTGGAATAAAATTACAAAAAAATATGCGTCACATCCGGGCATGAGTCTACTACTTATATATAAAATCTTATAAAAATATATTATCATTTGATTATGATTAAGGTGGTCAGACATACACCTACTTCTTATTTTTTTCTAAAATTTTTGTACTGCTGCATTGAAATCTGTACTTTTCACCAATCATATTAAATTTTTTTTAGAAAAGGCCTAGTAGTTTAGAAACTACATTCAATTTCCTATAGATTGTATTCTTACAACTTTTTGATATTAGGTTGATAGCTAGTTAAAATTTTCACGTCAAGTTTACTAACCCTGATTTTCTGATTTTTCATTGCCACTTAAGGGCATAGTTTGGCACCTCATGATCTTGCACATACCCTTAGACATCTTGTGTTTAGAGATTTACTTCTGGTTCTCATACCAGCCTTTTTGTCTCCTATGATCTGGTTCTATGGGTGGTTCCTTTTGACATACCTAGAAAGTACAGGTTCAATTCTTTGTCTATCATCTTGATCATCATTTTGTCCTTCATTCTGATCTCCATTGCTTGGTACATCATCTTGAGCAATATCCTAATTTTTGGTAATTGCAGCCTGATGCTCGGGTGCAATATTTTGTTGCTCAGGAGCTCTACATTTTTGTTAAGGTAGATTGTCAGGTTCTTCATTGTAAACAAACTTGTTGTAGTCCTTTGGTTCTTTTGTGCTTTCCTTTTCATTCTTCACTGCAAATTCATCTATCTTTACATTTGCACTTTAAAATTTTTTGTTAGAGGCTTTATTGAGACATTTATATGCCTTGCTCTTGGTGGAATATCTTACAAAGATACCTTCATCACTTTTGGAGTCAAGATTTCCATTTCTATCATCTTTTAAGATATACCATTGACTACCAAAGATCTTGAAGTAACTTACATTAGGTGTGTAACCATACCATAGCTTATAGGGTGTTTTCTTGGTGTCTTTCTTCAATTGTACTCTATTCAATGTGTAAACAATAGAATTAAGAGCTTCCCTCCAGAAGATTTGGGTGATGCCTTTCTCTATCATTAGTGTCCTTGCACAATCAACAATGGATCTGCTCCTTCTTTCAGCAAATCCATTTTACTGTGGTGTTCTCAGTGCAGAGACCTGTCTTTTGATACCATGCTCATTGCAAAAGTTAGTGAATTCATCTAAAATAACTTCCCCCCCTCTATTTGATCTTGAGCATTTTAATTCCTTACCACTTTATTTTTCTACCATTGCTTTGTACCATTTAAACATCTTGAATACTTCTGATTTATCTTTTAGAAACATAACTGTCATCATTCTAGAGTAATCATCAACAAAAAGAATAAAATATCTATCACCATAGTAGCTCTTTGTCCTCATGGGTCCACATAGATCAGTATGGACTAATTCTAGAATGGCATCAGATGTATGGGTTTTTCTTTTGAAAATAGACTTTGTCATCTTACCTTTTTGACAATTTTTTCACATGATATTGTCGGGCTTAGTCATCGTCGGTAAGCCTATTCTATTTCTCTTTTTGCTTATCTTTATCATGTTGTCAAAGTTTACTTGACACAATATTTTATGCCACAACCATATGTATTCATTTCTAGCCATTAAGAAAGTGGCGTCAGTATCATTCAGATAGAATAGGTTACCTTTTGTCTGCTCACAGGTACCAATCAACCTTCCCGATTCATTGAAGATATTTGCCTTCTTATTTTCAAATTCTACTCCGTGACCTGAATTATTCAGCTGAGAAACACTCAATAGATTATAATCAATTATTTCACCCAATAATCATTTTCAAATTTTATCAGGTTATCCAACATTATAGTTCCTTTACCTTCAACTGGACAAGGTGTGTCATTACCCATTCTTATTGAACCACCATTATAGTATTCAAAGTCTCAAAATTTTGTTTGTCACTGGTCATATGGTGAGTGCAACCACTATCTATGATCCAGGCATCATTTTTACTAACTTTAGATATAAGTGCAATTTCTACATACCTTTCTTCATCTTCATTTGAATAATCTTTTACTGCCACAAACACCATCTCGATGTCTTCATCAGATTCGGTGTTAGTATCTTCATCTTTGCATGTAGCTAGGTAACTGGCATTCTTTCCTTTGTCCTTGTAGTCTCAGGTATTTCTTCTTTCTAATTGTCAGTTGCTTCTGTAATATTGGTTATCACCTCTGTCAAACTTCTTTTCAAATGATCTATCATTACTTGTGTCATCTTTTCTCCTATTAGAACATATTGCAGCAAAGTGTCCAATCTCTTTACAATTAAAACATACAAGTGATAATTTACCTTTTCCTCTTTGCATTCTTCTAGCCATAAGTGCTTCAATTTCATCAAGATCTTCTTCTTCACTTTCACTTTCACTATCTTTTCTCATATTGTGTTTATGACTTGATTTAATTATTCTCAAAGAAGATTTGAATGCAGGATCTATGTTTTGTAAGACACTATATCAAAGTTATTCATCTAAAATGAAATCAGTCTTCGAATCAAACTCTCTAGAGTAACATTGTTATTTTCTACTGCTCTCATTTCTTGTATGGCAGATACTCTAATAGCATAAGTAGGTAGTAAGGTTCTTAGAATTTTACTTACCACTGTCTCTTCATCTAGTACACCTCCAACTCCTCAGATAGAATTGACTACCTCTTTGATTCTTGTGTTGTACTATGTGATGTTTTCACCTTCTTTCATTTTGAGATCATCAAAATTTCCTCTAAGGCTTTCTGCCTTGGCTCTCAGAACATTTTTATCACCACCATGTACAAGCTTCAATTTATCAGACATCTGCTTTGCAGTTTTGCATGCTTTGACATCTTCAAATTCAGCATCAAAGAGTGAGGAAGCAAGCTCTATTATCATGCAGTTGTGCTCATGCTTCTCTCTCATTTGTTCAACTATGAGTGCTCCTGTGCACAACACATATCCATTATCTAAGTATTGAGTAACATCATTTACAATACCTGATAAGTGGAGTCTTATCCTGCTTTTCCATGAAGAAAAGTTGTCTTTGTTCAACTTGGGCACATCTCATCTGTTTATCTTGTGATCTTTAGCTTAGGTCTTGAAACCTTTCTTCTAAGCACACAAGCTCTAATACCAATTGTTAGAATAACTTAGAGGGGAGGGGGAGTGGGGGGGGGGGGGGGGGGGGGGGGGGGGGGGGGTGATTCAGTGGCATAAAAAATTAATCCTTAAATTAATCCAAAAACTTATTACTACTTGTTGGAATGCTTTGTAAAACCTTCTACTGTATGTTTACCGATAAGCAGTCTTTCTATTTACTAAAACACAATAAATAACTAGTGTATATTGATCAATCCTAATTTAGTTATGTGAAATGCAAAACAATAAAGTAATGAATCACAAACACATGACACATGTATTTTTAACATGGAAACCCTGTTAAGGGAAAAACCACTGGGACCGGTAACCCAAATTTTCACTTTTCTCAAGTGAGCTTGGTGAAGAGAAAACCCTGTTAAAGGTTACAAACACACTATTAGGTGTGACCTTGTTAGAGGATTTGAATGAATATTTTTTCAGTTAGTATCTTGCATCTAATGCTACCATCCTTGATCAAACACTCACTTGGCCTGTCAATAGGTATCAGGCATATCCAATGCTACTTTGTATGATCAAACTTTTTTATACTCCATGGGATGTATCACAATTAGAAAAGACTTTTAAGTCCAGCTCGGTTGAGAGACTTGATGCTTCAATGGTTAAACTAAAATAGTAAATTGATCTATTCACATATACAACTTGAATTGCATATTTTTAGATCTATTGTAAGTGCATTACCTTTCTGATCAATGTTATCAATTCAATACCTTTTCTCCACACTGTTCTGCTCTGTGATGCTATATCACTATTCATCAGTGTCTGTAGAATTTAGCTCTTTCCTTAGCTTTATTGATTAGGTCTGAATGAAGACTTTCTTCTCCTTCAGAATCTCTTTAACATCTATTCTCTTGTCAGTCCCCTTATTCATATTGAATTAGGTTGTCTCTAATATAGACATTATTTCACCGTTTCTTGTCTTTCTTGATCTTGGCATGATTCATAATTCTCACCAATTAGATTTAAAGAAAAACTCCTGTTTAATCTTGTAGAGAGCTTGCCAACTGGAAAAAAGCATCTTTAAATCCTTTACTTATCTCTGGCTTTATCTTGTCGATTAAAACAATGATAAGTACCAGTTAAGTCTATTTTTAGCTCTTGACAGCTAAGAATTTTTTCATTTCTGAACTCTTTGTTCTGTCAATCAATACTTTAGTTATTCATCGGTGACAACTGACTGTTCCAACAGTGAGACTTTAGTTGTCTTTGGGATCTCCGTCTATCAGGCAACATTGTAAATTTGTCCGTCGGGTTACACTATGCTTTTGCTTGTCGGGTAACACTGTGACTTTTCTCATCGGTAGTGTTGTTCTTTTTCTTGTTGGGTAACACTGTGAATTTTCTCTCATTGGTTTACTCTATCTGTCGGTGTGCACTCCGTCGGTGTATACAGTCACTTTGTGAATACTTAACTTTTATGCATTACTAATAGCATAGCGTTTGATTCACTGGTTCTTTGAAGTCTTTTAGCAGTATGTACATGACCATATAGATTATATCTATTTGACATCAATGAAAATACAATACATTAACTAATTTAATGTCTTTGATTAACTTTCTGTGTCTTGGTTATCACCAACTTAACATCTTCAAACATTCAATTAGTTATGGTTCATCAACAACAACATACAATGACATACATACAATATAAAGATCCTGATCTAATAAAATTTTAGGAAAGTTGGAAGAAATTGAATACCAAAATATGAGTAAAACAAGTACAACACTGATCAGTGCCTCATTCCATTAGGTATTAAATTCATAAGAAATAAAACTATAATATAACAAAAGTTCACCAAAATAGTTTTAAGATGTAAGCATATATTGCACTACAATATATATCAAATATAACCCCAACCCAAACTTCTTATCAAAATCCTTGTACAAACCCTAAAAATATGTAAATATATTCAAGCAATTAATTGACCTATTAGATCAAATCATGAATAAAATGCACATACATCACAACAATGCACTGAATAAAATAAAATGCTTCATTTCATTTTATTAAAAATTCTTAAAACTTGTACACATGAGAGAAGTGGATCTAAATTGTATTTACCATTAATCTTCAATGTCTATCTTTGTCACACAACATTTTAGAATTCATGTATTCAAAAATTAGAAAAATTTGATATGAAACCCTTCAAATTTGTTATGTAAAATGATTTACAATATGCTCAATATTTCATCTAGACCTTACTTGGGATCGACACTCTAGACTCAGATTTTTCAGAATAATTTTTACTGGCCTTGAGCTCCCTTTTATAATAATAAGGGAGAAAACAATCTTTGGGAAAGAGAAAACACATGTCACTTAGTCCATTGGATGGCTTGATTCTTGTTACAAAAGATCATTGTAAAAAAATGCCATTTCCTTAAACAAGATATTCCTTGTACTTCTCCTACCTTTTATTTGTTGATGAAGATCTTTTCTGAGCCCATGGCTATTGTAAACCCATTCTTCCAAAAAGATAACCTCTGTAGAGAAAACCAAAATTACATGCCAGATAGTCACATCAAATAGTTAGATAATTAATTTTTTTTATCTCTTACTCTTCATTCAAGTACGTATTAACCCATTCAACATATTCTTCATCCATTGGCCAATTGAAACTCATGACTTCATCATCCTTTTCTCTGTATGGGTTGTACTTGATAGAAACATAGTTGGCTTCCTTTTCAAAAGTCTCAAATAATGTTCTAGTGCTGATTATTTTGTCCATGCTTCTTTCTAGCATATCCACGTAAAAATATTCACAAATAGAATCAACCTGAAAATTGATGATTTGTTCTACCTGCTCCTTCCATATCTATAATGGTTTTGCACTTCTATCCTTATCTATAATTTCAGGCAACTGATTATCATGAATTGCATTAAAACCGCTGATCAAATCTCTGATTCTTCTTTCATTGTCATCAGGAAACATTTGTAACTCCTAAATAGACTTTACCAAAAAAGGAGTTGGTTGAAGTGTTTGAGGCTTGTCAACATGAAACTTTGATGCAAAAACACCATCCTCAAGTCACTGGCCTTTTTTATCCATTTTTTGAACAATGTGGCAACAACCTCCATGTCCCTATTAAATCTTTTAACAATGTCAAATAATAAAGAAAAGAAAGAATGGACACTTGCAATTTAAAATCAACCTTTTCATTAAAATGAGTTAGCACTGAGATGACTATTTCCTTTTTTTTCAATGTAGACCACTGCTCTATCTCAATAATTTTTTCCTCCAACTCCTTTATCTTTTCTAACATTTGACCCTTTGTTGGATCTATAGAGCAAGTAGGCTCTTCAATAATTGGTCATGTAGTAGAAATATGAGGAGTAGCCTTGGTGGGGGATTCAACAACTATCATAGTGGAAAAAGTAGGAGGTACATATGTTGAAGAAGGGTCAGAAGCAATTTTAGGGGCTACAAGGGACAACTCTAATGTTTTCATTTCCAATAGTTAGACCTTTATTTGAAACTCAATTTTTTCCTGATGTTCTTTAGTGTATGCCGTGCATATGTGTTCAAATTTGGCTTTATATTTTTGTTTCTAAACTTCCTCATTAGCAACCACATGAACTAATTTGTATTTATCTAAAACAAAATTTTATTCCTCAACACTATATGTATCTCCAACTCTCTTTAAAAAATACCCCCTCCCAAATTGGGGTTAACATCTTCAATGTTTGGTTTTCTTACACCCAAGGAAAATGACCATATGAAAAAAGTGGCATAATCATAACTGAAAGCATAACCCATCAGTATAAGATTTGTATCCTTTGCAGAACTATACATTAGTTTTTCCTTCCTTACAACATAAAAAAAAATTGCATAAAAAATGTTTGATTTAGGAAGAATCAAAACTGTTACTCAATGTACAATTTTATTCCCTTAATCAGGGGTGATGGTATTGAATTATTCCATCATTTATAACTTGATTTCATCTTCATTCTCCTAATCACTCCTGTCAGGCCTCTCAACCTTACTTTCCTCACACCTCTTCTTGTAGTCATCAATATTTACTCTCCATACTAACTGCAAGAAGGCCTGACTTTTTACAAAAATCTCATCTTCCGAAAATTCCTCACATGCCTCCCTTCTAGAATCTTTGAAGGCTCTACCTTGAATATATAAAGAGGTGAAATCAAATTTAAGTGACCCTAGAGTAGGAGGGACTCCAATCTGTAAATAATTATCACTAAAAATAATTGTACCCTCTTCATCCTGAATTGATTTTTCTTCCATTGGTACATATTATTGACTTGGAGGTGAAGGGGATAGAGGAGGTGGCGATGGATTTCTATCGGGTGAATCCTCTAAATCAATTATTTTAATTCCCTATATTGTTTTTGGTTGATATTTAGAAGGCTTTTCATTATTCATAATTTTCTTTCCTGTTTTCTTCCTCTCCTTATCACTGTCGCTATAACTAACAACCTCAACTCTCAATCTCTTATATATATTTTCATTCCTTGGAGGTAGAGGGGTAGGTATTTCCTCAAATTTACCCTATTTTGATCATGGTAGTAGAGATGATGTTCCTGAAGGCTTCATTCTAGTTTGAAAAGAGGAAAGTGGTGCATGCAAAATCTTCTGCAAAACACCAACATTATCACCTGACTCGAATTGATTTTTTTCCTCCTTTTGTGTGTCTACCACTACTGGAGATTTTATTTGCACAACTTTAACTCCTAATTTTTCTCCTTTGGATTTCTTTAATTGATTTATTTTTGTTTTACAGTCAACATGACCTCTTGAAAGTGATTAACCAATGCATTTATCTTGACAATAAAATAATTAATGTTTTTAATGGATCATAACTAGGATCCATTTTCTGCATAATACCCAATAAATTTCAGTATGAAATCATTTCTCTTTTCTACATTATTGTGCCTCTTCATCAAACTCGTTTATAATCATATCTTTAGGGTAACTGAAAACATGAGATAAGGAAGATCTCTTGATCCTAGCTCTGAACATATTGTAGAATCCTTCTGGGTCACTATGCCTTGCTATACTGACCCACATATGATATGCCTCAAAAAATTAATCAAGATGGACCCATCCTCCTTTTGTTATGATAATGTAGGGTATAATTGTGTAGAATGGGGAAATGACACCCTTATTCTTTCCCATTAACTCCTTCTCTTGGATGCAACCAATTTTCCACATGACCTCTACAAATCTGAAGCTTAATGGAACACTATAGGGTAAGACATGTGGCATCCATGGAAAGTCATAAAACCTTATAATATTACTAAATTTATAAGGATATGTAACACCCAAATTATGTACAATATTCAAAGCTAGGGTTATTTCCATGGGTCTCAAAAAATATGTAATTGTGGAGGAATCCTAGGTGGTTCAATTGTTAAATCTTCCCTCATCCTTGAGGAAAAATAATTGTCAAATCTAACATAGA
Source organism: Thuja plicata (assembly GCA_018584345.1). Taxonomy (NCBI): domain Eukaryota; kingdom Viridiplantae; phylum Streptophyta; class Pinopsida; order Cupressales; family Cupressaceae; genus Thuja; species Thuja plicata. The sequence goes on along the minus strand of MU227334.1, from coordinate 363,611 downwards.
GGGATTCATCCCTATCCCAAGACATGTCCATTCTCCATAATTAAATTGGCATCTCCAATCCACCAATATTTCTTCTTAGAATCATGGAACTCTCAAAGAAATTTGCATTTTGGTATAGGATCATATGCATCAATAGATAATACCAAAAGAAAAATTCCACACTTCCATTCTTGTGTACATCCAGAAATCTATCATGAATTTTCTTTTTTAGGAATGGCGCATAATCAAAGATCACTATGAAACCTGGATGCTGGATCTGAATTTCCATATGCATATACACTGGTGGTATAAGTGTGCTAGGGTGAAAACCTATAACTTGAAAAATGAATAAAATGTTTCCTTTAAGTGATTAAATTCTTCAATGGGAAAAGGTTCATGTGTGATAGCGACAATGTAATACTTTATCTTCCCTACTTTGGGAGTAGGAAGGAGGTTATCTATAATGATATCTTTCACCTTTAAATATTCTTCTTTATGACCTCCAAATCAATGGGTTCTAGAAAAGAAGTAGGTTCATACAAATCAAAGATTCACAATATCTTCACTTATGATTGATAGTAATACATTTCCTAAATTTCCCCTTACATCCCTCAAAATAGGGTTATATCTATCTGCAATTGCCTTTAGTAAATCCACATCCATAAACATATTAGAAACCACCAATTTCCCCATTGTCATATTTCCAAGAATTAAAAAGGGGATTACCTTGATTTATCTACCCAAACTACATTCTGAATATATCCAAACTGCTCATCAAAACCCTAGCATCTGCTACATTGTATGCCTTATCAATTAAACCCTCACCTAGGATTTTTACCAACAAGAATTTCTATCCCTAACATCTATCTTTTGTGAATGATGGAAATTAGTCTAGGAAGTCGTCATACAAGTTCCTTTTTTCATACTCATTTTTCGGGGAATACTTTCTTTGGGGTGCCATTCTAAATCTTAGGGCTCTCAATTTTAAATTACAAAACAAAAGAGAAAAACTAGGGCTTTCCAAGAAATTGAAAATTACAACAAAATTCCTATAAATCTTTACTGAATCCAATCAAACCCTAATTCATCAATACCCTATGAAAAAAATCCCCACAATTTTGAACACAATTCACCCAACAGTAACCTTAAAATAACTAGAGAAAGCACGAAAAACCACTTACTATTTTACTGTAGAAAACCCTTAGACTCTTTGCAGAAAAAGCTCAAAACACACCTTTCTAGCTCCGAAGATGAATTCAAAACCTTATGAATGCTTTGGTGAAATAAGTTGTCGCCGTCCCATCCACCATCAATGTTCATACACATGAAAACAATTTGAATTCCTCCCTTTTGCAAGTTTGAATTTTGGTTGTTGATCCTCCTTCCATCTTGGCACATCAAATGATTTAAATTGATCAATCTACATTGAATTCTTATCTAGAAAATAGACCCACTAGGTGACCAATGAGAAACCAACAAGTCATCTCTCTTTACACCTCATCACGTCGCCCTACCTTTGGCTTGCATGAGTCGACTGGGACAAGTGTCAAGATCTCATAATTCCACAGTCCTTAAGTTCCTTGCATCTTTAATCACATGATTATCACATCCGTCAAATCTGCTCAAAACTTACCCCACCATTATATAAGACCTTTAATTCTTGTCATTAACTATTGAGAAAAATTTTATGCATTTTAAAAGATCATTGTTCATTTTGAGCATGTGCTAAGAGATGGGACATTAAGTTTATCACTAGTTAACTCTATTGAAGTCAACATGAAATATTTTAATCCTTCTAATATTTCCTTCAACTAATCAACATATGACAGATGCCAATTTCTGTGATGTCCCATTCAACAAAGTCTTCAGTGGGAAATCATCACAATATTGTAGGGCCAATGAAAACATGACACATAGATAACCGCTAGACAGGTAAAAGGGGACCCACCTAGAATGAAGGCAAAACCCTTAAAATATATCACTTAAAACATGGACCAGAGATACATTTAACTTAGGAAAAAATCCACAGGACTTAGGAAAAATTAAAAGGTGACTACCTAAAAGACTAACCTAATGACATGAACTTAGTCCCTTTCAATGAACAACAACCCTTCCAAAAAAATAAATTTAGGCCCGAAAAAGATAACATAAAAATAGAACGAGCCTAGGGTCTAAATAAAAGATCTTGCAAATGTTATCATAAACCCTAAACAATAACCCCCAAATCATGCAAAAAATACTGCAAACATAAGGATTTGACCCAAAGATCACTAAGGGGTATAATTTTTTTGCACTACTCAAAATAGCACTACCAGAATACTCACCAAAACCTTTTTGTGATAACCTCAATCAAAACATACATATTATTGGAGCACATCAATCGATACACAACTGATATGCCAAAGCCAGTTGGTTCCATAACAACCAATACACCACAAAACTAGAATAAGGATATGTTAACATCAATGAAAAAATTAATGATAATAGAATAGATCACATCAACCTCACATTCTAACAAGGGTTATTTTCATGGAGGATTCAAGATCACAAGAGTGCACATTTTTGTAATGATGCCATCATTTCATGTCGTTCTTTCATTGATGTACCTTCTTCATCCTTTATTTATCCCCATTGACCTTTTCATTCATACATTCCTTTGCTTTTGGATGTGTTTCATTTCCTTCTCTCATCAAGGTGAGATTTCTGTATTGGGGTGTCTTCATGGTTGCAATCATAAGAAAGATGGATATATCCCATTACAAAATGCTCATTTCCTTTCTAATTCTAGACTATGAGTTTCCAGAATATGGAAAATTCTCCATTGAAATTCTTAGTAAGCACTTTCTTTTACAATGTTCTAGTGTAGAGAGATTCTTAAGATGCTTTATAGGTAACAAAATCCTTGATTCATTAAGTCATAAATATATTCATCTCCATTTCTATAGCTTTTCTACAATCATATGCTTTGGATGTGCGACCTGTAGTAAATTATGTGGATGAAAATTTTTTCCTTATAACTCTCTGAATTTAGCCATAAAAAACTATGAATTGGTCTCAAGAAAGGCCCTAATTAGTGGCCTCTTTGGACATAAAGATATTATAAAATTTTTAGGTTTACTGTGTATATATTCTAGAATGAAAAGGTTCCTATTAGTGACAAAAAATAGCTTAATTAAGCCCGCAAAGTGCATAAATTGGACCTTGATGATAAAATTTACAATAAGGTCTTTGATAATTATGAGGCCCTACTCCTCCTCATTATGTACTAGAAACATGTGTTGTCATAATTGATGCAGATATTGTTGAGTTTTTATTGGTACAGGTTTGATGATAGGGAGATCAATTATTATGTTGTCATTGATGTCAACTTGATGTTGTATTTATTGACAGTGTTCTTGATGCACTGCTAGGTATGAATGCAGATGAATTATGTGTTGTGGTATGTATTGGAGTGTGTGATCATGGTTGGAGACTCAGTGATGTCTCTAGATGCATTTTGTATGGTCCCATATGATGGAGACAACATTAGAGTGAGTTATGATAGATTGAAGGGCAACCAAGCAGACTAAAGAACATACAATGATATATAGTGAATGACTTAAATATTTTATCAAATCAATATGGATACAAGTGTTGCGATCATGATATGTTTATCTTGAATAGGTTGTGTTTTTATTCCTATGATTGTAGAAGGATTAGAGTACCTTAAGGTATAGTTAAAGTTGATAGAAGATTTATCTGTGCAAGATAGAAAATGTTTTTAAACAGGTTGAGCAGTTTTTGTTCTAGATTGGTAAGCGGTGATAATGCAATTGATTTCAGTGGATTTTTATATGATCCAGTGTCAAGGTTACATGGTATAAAATATGTGTAATGATTAATTTCTATTACATTGACCGAGGTGATCAGATTCAATCAAGTTTTGGAAGTGTGTTGAAGAAGTCAAAATATTTGATTGTTCTTGATTTAAATCAAATGTGCGATGAATTTGAAGGATGACCTGAACTTGTAATCAAATGTTCTAGATTGGTAAAACATTTTAGGGTTCAAGGATTGAGAAGGAAATATTTTAATATTTTTTTTAAGGCGATTAAATTCCCTAATGAACTTGTAATGTATAAATATGCAAAATGATGAATTATGCAAGAGTAGATCATGAATGAATAGGTGTAGTCGAGTGAAGATTTAAGATTGTATGTAAGAAGAAGTGTTACATTCTTAATGGATATGAACAAGAAGAAAAGGCTTACTACACCCAGATTATTCAACTTGTTGATTCCTAATAGTTTATACAAGAAAATCACTTAACTAGGTAGACTTTAATAGGTTTGATTTGTAAATCTACTAACAGGGTGGCTCTTTAGTTAGGGTTTCAAATCCTTTAATAAGGTTTACTCCTAACAAGGAAATTCTCCTATTGGTGCTAGAGGTAAATCCCTTAATCGGGTGACTCCTAATAGGGTCTTCTCCTAACCGAGAATCATTGTAAGCTCATAATAGGGCTAGGCCTTTAACATGGAATATTTCAGAAGAGGGAAAATATTTGTGGGTGGTAATCCCCACTATGGTTTTCACCCTTGGCTAGGGTTTCCATGATAAAAATACTGGTGTTATTGTTTTTCATGTGTGGATGATTGTTTTGTTACTTTTTTTTATTGCATGCATAAGGTTAAACTTGATGAATATTGTTTATGGTGTTGAATGATTAAGATAAAAGTTTCATATCTAATAGACTACTGATTTACTCCTACTCTTAGAAATATTGGACCTTATAGTATTAACAATGGGTGTCAGAGTCTAGGTCATATGTGTGGTAAAGATTAACATGGTGAGGAAAAGATCCAATGAATAAGAAGGAAGGTTCTAAGTTTATAAGAGAAAACTACACAATATGGAGCAACAAGATGAAGATCTATGTAAAGGGCATGGGGCCTGAGTTATGGAATCATTTGGAAACAACATATACAACACCTAATGGTATTCTTACTACAAATCAATTAAAGGAGCAAAAAGATAAAATGAAAGCATTGGAGGCTATAGTAAGTACTCTATCTGATACTAAATGTATTTATGTACATGGATTTGAGATTGCTTATGAGGTATGGAAAAATTTAAAGTTAATATAATATGGTGGAGATATACATGTGCAAAAATCTAGGGTAGATAGTTTCAAAGGAAAATACGATAACATTAAAATGGTGGAAGGTGAGAACATTTCTCAATATGGTAAAATAATAAAGGAAGTAGTTTGTGCTATGAAATATACTGGTGGTAACATTGAAGAAAGTGATGTGGTAAGTAAAATGATGAGAAAGTTTCTACCTGCTTATACCATTAGAGTTTATGCTATACAAGAATTGAGGACATCTGATACTATTTCTATTCATGGGTTTATTGGCAAGATCACTATTTCTTAATTACGTAACTATGATAATAGTATTCCTAAAGTTGAAGCAACTTTTAAGACCTCTTTTTCATTAGAATTAGAGAAGAAGGGAAAATAGATAAGTCATGATTCTGTGTGCTTGATAAGTTATACCAGGTATATTGAATCTATTTTGGATGAAGAAAGAAAGAAAGAAGAACTTGAAGCCTTACTTGCAAGGAGATTTCTTAGAGGAACTGGTAAGTACAAAGGCAAGTTAGCTTTAAAGTGTTTATCATGCAATAAGATTGGACAGATTACTTCTAGGTGTCTTGATGGTGAATATAAAGATAATATTAGAATATTCAAAGGAAAAGGAAAGAAGCAATGCTATGTTTTCATAGAAGGTGTGACTGATGAGGAGTCACAAGACAATGAAGAGGAGGATATAGTATTTGTTGCAATAAAAGAGGATGCTATAGAAGGAGAAAATGCCTTAGTATCTTTCATAGATCAAGATAATGAATGGGTTATTGATAGTGACTAGTCTCATCACATGACAAGTGACAAAAGTAAGATCATCAAGCTTGAAGAATTTGATGGTGGTGTTTTTAGATTTGGTAACAGTACACCCTGTTTGGTAAAATGGAAAGGCATAATTTCTTTGAATGGTAAGAGTAATGCTGATGATGTCTATTTTGTAGAATATCTAACACATAATTTTATGAGTGTGGGTTAGTTTTATTATAAAGGTTATAGACTTGAGTTTAAAGGAGGAATGTGCAAGATACTTGGAGGATCATGTGAAATGACTGCAACTGGTTACACTCTAGGTATCTAGAAGAATTGTTTAATGAGATAAAAGTGTAACCTTTCATACCATGCTCTAGATGATCCATCCAGTTGTTCTATATAAATCTCTTCTTCAATAATACCATTCATAAAATAAGATTTGACATCCATTTGAAAAAAAATAAACTTTTTATAAGCAGTAGAAGAAAGAAAAATTATTACCCCTTCAAGTCTTTCCATAGGAGAAAATGTTTCTCCATAGTCCAGTCCTTTCTCTTGTGCATAGCCTTTACACAAAAGTCTAGCCTTGTTACGAACCACTTCACCATATTGATTCATTTTGTTCCTAAAAACCCACTTTGTACCAATCACATTCTTGTCATCTATTCTAGGAACAAGTTTCCATGTGTCATTATTCTCAATCCGATCAATTTCTTCTTCCATTTCTTTTATTCATTGTTCACTCTTCAAGGATTCCTTCATGGTTTAAGGCTCAAGGTTTGAAACCATACATATGTTCTCTCTATTTATCCTTCTTGTCTATACTTCAACATCTTTATCACCAATGATCTGATCAGTGGATTCATTCAATCTCACATACCTTGGAATAACAGGTTGAGGTGTAGGTTATTCGTCTTCTTTCTCCACTAGTTGAACCACTTCTTCCCTATTGTTTTGTTAAAAAGTTTCTTGTTCTAGTGGTTGCACATGCACAAATTTGAAAATATTTCATGGTTCCTTCTTTCTTATTTCTTCATATTTCTCTAGATATTCATCTACTTTCACACTTGCACTTTCAACTATCTTGTTAGCCCTTTTATTTAAATATTTATAGGCCTTTCTTTTCTTTTAGATGAGCTGTTCACCTAGAGCATGGTATGAAAGGTAACACTCCTATCTCATTAAATGTATCTAGAAGAACTGTCCAAAGATATATTAGGAGGAGAAATATGTTAGATTAAAATATTGAAAAGAATTGGGTAAATATCTATAGGGTTCCTCAAAAAGACATAATTTATGAAGATGTAAAAAGATAGGTTATTGAATATAGGATCAACCGCTCTCATGTTTCTTCCTTAATATAAGGGACACTATATAGGTGATAGGTAAAGATGGTATAAATTTTTTACATCCAAAACATTTTATAGATATAACACAAAGTGAACAATTTGAAGCATTCAAGCAAGAATATTTTAGAAGTGAAGATTTTTCAAATGATGTTTAAGAGATTACATACTTGTTTTGTACACATAAATATGGTATCTGAAACTTGTTGCTGTCAAAATCATTTTGAGTTTCATCTACACCTACAATCATATACAAAAATATGACAATATTTAATCCAAATGTAGTCATCCCTGGAAGTACAATACAATTTATAAAGTCTATTTTATGTGATAAATTAGAAGATTCAAATGAGTTCTATATACAATGTATAAAAAGTGCGTGCAGTGATTGTGGAGATTTGAAGAAATCTTCAATACAAATTGAGAATATTGATCTTTCAATGCAAGCTATGTGGAAGAGATTTGAATATGAGACATACCAAACTAAGTCAGGAGCTAAATCCAAAAGCATTTTGTTGAAAGAGAGTGAATTTCCCTACATTAATTTATGAATAAATTTCATAATATTATTTATCCACATATCGAACATTTTTATGGTGCAAGATGGAAAGCTAAATTATTTTGTGAGTAACAAATTTATTTTCCAACAGGTTGTATTCTTTCAATTGCAGATTTATATGAGAATTGTACATTTAGTCCTCACACGTAGATTCAAGCTCAATATTATCATTCTGACCAAGTTGTAATATTTTTACAAGTTAGTAATGGTTGAGTCCCTCTCCTCAACAAGAACATGATGGAGAGAGAACACCAGCAACAACAGAAGGAGAAACAATGATAGTTACAACAGACAGATCAATAGTGATAGCAGCATCACCAACAGCCCCACAACTGGATCTGGCGATATGATCAAAAGGCAGATCTCTCTGATGTGTTTAAAAATATTTTTTGAGCTACGCCACTTGTTCAACCTGCTAAGAATAAATACACAAATAATGTAGGGTTTTCCAGAGTACCATTTGTAGAGAAAAATGTCTCAGGTAATCAAGCTATATCTATCTTCCATGGCAAAGTCATTGTTCAACCGGTCAAGCCATTTTTTGTAAACCCTCACTTTCATTTCTTGAACCGCAAGCATTATGAGGGTTTTTGAACCTATGAGACTGGGGAAACTTTGAAAATATCACCAATGTTGGCCACCCACCTCCACCCTCGGGTAAATCAAGTAAAAATTTTGAAAATAATTTTGAGTAGGAAATGGGGAAACCTAAAATTCCAAATCTAAAAGTTTTACCTACTGGTAAACATGGATACCGACATAGGCCCAGGAAACTCCTTAGAGAGAAACAACCAATATTTGATATTTGCAAAGGCACCCCCCCTGTATCACCAAATCACAGTCAAGATAAATCTACCAAGAGAAAGCATGATCAACTTCAAGGGCCTATGCCACCACCCTCTATGGGTGATTTCCCTAATCGAGCCCCCTTCACTCCAAATAAACTGAAGCAAGTCTGGAAAAAGAAAGATCCCCAAATCAACACCAACTCGGCTCCTAACTCGGCTTCAATAATTCTTCCAGATAAGTTGCTGCAGGAGCACATTGACACACTTTGGCATTTGGCTCTTATAGGTAAGCTTTCACAAAATCACCTATCATTTACTGTAATTCAAGAATGGGCCTTACATACGCTTGTGGGCTTAAAGGACATATTTTATGTAGACCCAATATCAAAATATTTTATGCTCATCTTTCACTCCAAAGCAGATAGAGATTCAGTTCACAAGTATAAAAGCTGGTTTTGTAAAGGATCGAGCCTCTTTATTATGGTTTGGATCCCCAATTTTAAGCCCGATCCCAAACTTGCACGCTTCTTCCCCCACTAGGTTTCTTTCCCTCTATTACCACTTGAATATAGAAATCCAGATATTATTGAGCTCTTTGTGAATACTGTGGGTATCTTCATTAGGCATGACCTCATTCCATTTGAAGCCCCTCATCAAGAAGCTCGAGTTTGTATTTTAATTGATAGCCACAAAGATTTTACTAATCATATTGTTATCAAATCTAAATGGGGAGATTGGGTACAATAGATTATCATCCAACAACCAGAGACCGTTCACAAATTTCAAAGTAAACTTGGACACTTCACATTGGATTGTTAGAAGGACCATCCATCAGAGGTTAGAGTATGCTCGGATCATACCTCAGATCCTTTGGAATGTACTGATAACAACTTGCAAGCAATTTCTTCTTCCCAAGGTAAATCCAAGCCTCTAATACAAACTCAAGTATGCATTGACAATACTTCAATGCCTCAGGCACGAAACTCAGTAGAAAGGTTCTCCGTTCTACTACAACACTTCTTCTCATACTTATCCCTCTGCTTGCAATGGAGAGATTCTAGGTCTTCTCTTTGCATTAAGGGTCTAGAGATAGATAGTATGTCTGCCCCTAGAAATATGCATGTTGACAACATTGTCCATCATTTAATGTTTCAAGAATCCCCCATTAATCTCCCTATTCACAATCAAGATAGTAATGGGGTAGTATTTCTGGGTGAAAAATTCAGAAAAATAACTTGTATGGAAACAAAACACAAACTTGATCAATTACAAGGTTCAACTAAGGAAGAAGGATCACACATTTTAGAGCATGAACAACTAGAAATATCTAAATATACATATTTAAAGGATTCAATTGAGAAAGTAAGAGCACAGAGGGTAGTGAATGTAGAAGTGGAATTCATTGAATTTCCAAATACAGAGGACCTTCCTCTATACCTTCCACAAGACAACATTTCTAACAAAATGGACCCGTCAATTAAAACATTGGTATACTCCATGAGGGATCAAAAGTTAGAGGTGGAAGGGATAATTAATAGAAGCTCTAATCATTCAATAGATGAGGTCTGCTTCTACCCTACTTCCATTAATTGTGCCAATACAATGCTCCAAGAGTGGGACGAAGGTGAGAAAGATCACATAGAGGATGATGATAAAAAGAATACACCTACATTGGAGGGAATTCATGTACTACAACAAATCCTCTCCATAGAGTAGACGCCATCGCAAAATGATCAGCTCACCAAGACACCTAAGTCCAAAGGCAGAAAACCAAAAAGTGCAAAAACAAAGGAAGAAATAGTAGCTGGTATACAATCCACACTGGATGATAAGTTTGTCTCCATCAAAAGATCGACAAGGAGGACCAAAGGCCCTTCTTGTCAGAAATGAATATCACTTCATGGAATTTCAGAGGCATTAATGCCTCTGACAAAAGAAATAGAATCAAATTGATGATTGATTCTATTCATGCAGACATTGTCCTATTGCAAGAAACAAAAATGTCCCAAGAAAACTTTACAAAATCAGTTGGCAAATGGGCTTCTTGGGCATCTATTCACCAGCAAGGGACAAGAGCCTTGGGAGGATTGGCTATCTTATGGAACTCGAAAACCATCCAAGGGAGACTGATTGGGAAGGACTCTAACTGGAAATTTTTAAAGATGAACAATTTTGACTTCTCTTTTGTGTTGATTAATGTTTATGGGCCCACTTCCACACAAGATAAACAGAAGTTATGGGCACACTTAACGCAATTAATTCAGACCCATAGTGATCACAATGTAGTTTTAGGAGGAGGTTTCAACGCTATTCTCCGGTTAGAGGAAAAAGTTGGTGGAATATGCCCTCCTCTAAAAACCAAACAAGATTTTTGCTCTTTGTTGAATGACAACAACTTAATGGATGTAATCCCAACAAATGGAACCTTTACCTGGACAAATAAGAGAGCTAATTTTGCACAAATAGTTTCCAGATTGGACAGGTTTCTAATATCAAAAGATTGGAAGCTTATTGTTGATGTTTATAGCGTCAATAAGATAAAATGATCTTAAACATTGAACTAAATAAACATCATTGAATTGATAATATTATTATGAGATAATATTATTATATATCATATGCATATTAATATATATATATATATATATATATATATATATATATATAATAATGATATTATTATATATATGTATC
>MU227334.1:307252-336840 GCA_018584345.1 Thuja plicata | reverse complement strand
AAAAAAAAAAACACACACACACACACACACACACACACACACACACACACACACACAGAGAGAGAGAGAGAGAGAGAGAGAGAGAGAGAGAGAGAGAGGTGGTATAGTGTGAGTCTATTTTGGTATATCAAGCAATGGCATGAAATTTTTGAGTGATACAAAAAGAAGGCCTTATATACTATGTTGCATAAGTTTAGTGTATGTTGGCAAAGGGTCTATATCAGATCTGTGTTGTCAACGAACTATGTGCTATCACTTTAAATTTTTTCATGCATAGTCAGATGTAATTCTATCAGTAAACATATTTTGTATTGATAGTTAGCCATATTCATATTTTAGGGTAGTTAGCCTAACCAGTACTAAGCCAACCTATTATGAGAAAACCGACAGCGAGCCCTTGTAAAAATCACTTTAATTGGTGTCACCTTAATCGATGTTCATTTCATGGGAATTAGTTTCTCTATGGTTTTTCCTAGTTTGTGTTTCCTCATAAATTTTGGTGTTCTTCGTGTTGATGGTTTTGCACTTCCATGTTTAAATTTTTAATAAGTTTCTAAATTATTTAACTATTTACCGGTTCGGTAATATTTTTAATAAGTGTTTGGGAATCTAATTCACCCCCCTCTTAATTTTTCTGCTAGTTCAATAATTGGTATCACAGCTTGGTCCCTTACAGATAGAGCTTAACTACTTGAGTGAGATCTCAGTTGTTTAAATATGTGGAAGGATGATATGATGCTAATGAGGATTAGAAAATCATGATGAGTGACATTGAGAGTATCAAATGAAAAAATGAGTATTTGGAAGAAAACCTGAAGTGTGGTGCACGAGCACCTATGTAGGCTAGAAGATGCATTGTAACCTAAGGATTATTTTTTTTTGTCTTGTAGTGGTTCTAGCCAGACCACTAGGTGAATAAAGGGACATGTAAGTCCTAGTGTGTAGAGGGTTAAGTGAGAGGATGTCTTGATAGGTCCTTAGTGACCTTTGAGTCCAATCTAGGTCAATTAGGGTGTTTTGTGAGTTTAGTTCCAAACTTGTCCAAGAAAGGAATTAGAGGTCCTTTTTGATGTTATTACACCTTAATTAGTGGTTTAAGGAAGTTTGGACAACATTTGACCAAGTTTGGATAGCATATTCAAAAAGTTGAAAAAGTTGTCAATGTTGTCATTGACAACATTGACAACATTGTGAGAAAGAATGCAATTTCAAAGGAATTAGTTCCTTAACTGTTTGAAACTAGGATTTTAGTGATGGGGTCAACTATATAAGGACATCCTCCAGCTTTTTGCGGGGTTGGCAAGTTGAAGTGATAGTGTGTACGGACTGTGTATTGGAATAATAGTTACAGTTTGTGGGTTTTGTGAAGATCTTATAATTTAATGGATTGAATCAACTTCTGTAAGAATTGTTTTGAGTAATGTATATTTTTATAATACTTCTTGTGGTGGTAGTTTTTTATATTCAATATTTTTAGTTTCTTTTATTAAATCTTTTGTTTTTTGTACTGTTGCTATCCTAAATTGAGCACTATGAGAAAATGGGGTCATAGATCAATTTTCAACCATGGCACTTGCACAGGCTTTTGGATTATGGAAGGTGACTCCATGTAAATTTTTTATAGCGAAGGAGGGGCCCAAGAAAATATGGCAGCCATTTTTAAGGTGATTCCCTAGGTGAGCCAGTGATGCATGGCTAGGGCTCACCAGTAGTTGCAGAGCTAGTTTGGTGGATTGAAAGCATTCATAGCTTCAATAAAATCTTGGAGAGGAGTAGGGTTATGTGTTGTGAAGTTAAAATTTTAATGGGAGGGTTTGTTGAATGATTTTTGATAGCAAGAACAAAGTTTCTTTCAGACTAGCTTTGGAAGCCATGAAACACAGAATTTTAGCCTTGATTATAGGCAGAGCTGTATGGAGAGCTTGAGAACCCTAGACCTAGAAAATCTCTAGTGTCTTGATAAAGGGTATCTAGATCCTACACTTGCTTCCATACTTGTTAAGAATTTTTGTGAATTATTGCAAAAATAGAGCCTAAATAGGCCTAATTGCATGTAGCCCTATTTGGGAAGCACTTGTTGTGTTTCTTGGAACTCGATTAGGGTTCCAATGAAAAATGTGATTGCAGGTAGTGGAAAGGATCCTACTAACATCTTGGAAACCCTATTTCTCTCTTTGGAGTGGTTTTTGATCAATTTGGGTCAGTTGGAGCATTTTGGGAAAATGAAGCAAGAAAGATCATTTGGGGTCTAGGAAGAAGCATGGAGTGTTTTGTTCTACATGTTGGTGTTCACTAGTTGAAAGGATTAGGATCTTGTGATAAGAATCCTAAAGAGAATAGGGTTAGTGGAAGCACCCTAGTAGGTCAATAGAGTGACCTAGGAGACCCTAGATGAATTTAGGTAGAAACAAGACTAGTGATACATCAGAATGGTATCAGAGCAAGTTGAGAAACTTGGGAAGTTAGTGCATGTCAGAAACTACTGAAGAATCAGTAGGAGAGTCCAAGATGGTGACAAATGCAGAATTATCTAAGGAAGTTGAGGAGCAGATGGAGAGGAACTGACTCCTTGAGGAAGCCTTAGAGGGTATGAAGTTGAGGATTGAGGAAGTTTATAATGAAGTAGCTAGGAGCAGAGAAGGGGTGGAAAGCAGTGATAGGGGAAAGAAGGTTGCTGAGGAAGACATCATTCTAGAACTTGACCCTGTCTTGAATGAAGAGCCATTCTTGAAGGCCATCAAAGCATTGGGTGGAAAAGCATTGGAGGGAATCCCTTTATTTAGTGGAAAGATAGATATTGAAGCAGTAATGGATTGGATAGAGGGAATGGAGAAGAATTTTGAGTTTGAGGGTGTGACTAAAGCCCAAAAGCTTAAGGTGGCCAAGTCTAGACTCAGAGGGTCAACTTTGACTTGGTGGAAATACCTCCAGGATGAGAGGGTAAGAATGGGAAAGTAACCAACAGAAAATTGGAATGCCATGGTGACCAAGTTGAAGGAGAATTATCTCCTAGAGGATTATGAAATCCAACTGCATAGAAAGAGATAAAACTTGAAAAAAAAAGACCTATATGTGGCCTCATATATTGAGGAATTCCAGAGATTGTGTCTAAGGTCTAAATTGTAGGAAGAGGAGTCAATCAAAGTGGCTAGATACTTGGGTGGATTGAAGTGGAAAATCCAAGAGGAGACTATCCTATGGAATCCAACTACAATACAAAAATGTCATCAATTGGCCATAAGAGTGGAAGAAAAGAACAAGAAGAAGGGTGACTCTAGTTTCAAGAATAATAGAGGTAGAGGAAGATACCAAAGGGGTCAAAGAGGAGGCTACCAAGGCAAAGGTAGTGAACAAAGGTCACAAGGAGAGAAAAATTTGACAGAGAAGAAGACTGAAAGCAGTTCAAGAGGAGGCTATAATAGAGGCAGGGGTAATCATGGTGGTCCTAATAGAGGAAGAGGAGGTAGGAGTAGTTCTTACTTTGAAACCATGAAGTGTTATTATTGTGGGCAATTAGGCCATATAGCCTATAGATGTCCTGACAAACCTTTTGTAGAAAATAGTGATAAGAGGGTAGCATATGCACTTGAGGACACTTCAAGTGTCAAAGAACCTGAGATTGACCATCTAGATTTAGAGATGGGAGAGAAATTGATGTTTAGAAAACTATTGATAAGACAACCAATCAAGGATGAGCCCAAACATACGAGGGCCTTGTTTAGAATTAGATGCAAAATTATTAGTAAGGTTTGTAAAGTGATTGTGGACTCTGGATCCACATATAATATCATCTTAGAGGAGGTAGTAGTAAAAATCAAGCTAGGAAAGATACCCCATGTGAATCCCTATAAGGTGACATGGCTCAACAAAGGCCAAAGTGTATTGGTCAATGAGAAAACTTGGGTTGAGTTATCAATTGGAGGGTATGAGGATAGACTACTTTGTGACATCCTACCAATGGATGCTTTCCATTTTATACTTGGAAGGCCTTGGAAATTTGATAATGGGGCAGTATATGATGGGAAGGAGAATTCCATCACCTTCAAGAAAAGAGGGAAGACTTTCAAAATTCAGTCTTTATTAGAAGACGAGGAACCACAGTCAAAAACTCCTAATGTGATGTTGTGCAGTGGGAAACAGTTTGTGAAAGATATCAAAGATGATGAGAGTGAAGGGTATGCCATTGTGCTAACACCCAAGGAGGAAGAAAAATTAGTGAAGGAGCCATTACCACTAGAGGTGCAAGAGTTTCTTGAGAATTATAAGGACATAGTGAGTGATGACACTCCTACAACCCTACCACCTAAGAGGGTAATAAGTCACCGAATAGACATTGTGCCAGGGGCATCTCTACCAAAAAAATAAGAATACAAGCTTACTCCTAATAAGAACTTGGAGGTGACTAGACAAGTGTAAGAACTCTTGGATGAAGGCTTGATCACGAAGATTATTAGCCCTTGTGCATTCCCAGTTGTGTTGGCATCCAAGAAGGGAGGAAAATGGAGACTGCACAGATTCAAGGGCTATAAACATGATCACAATAAGGTATAGGTTCCCTATACCTAGGATAGATGATCTTATGGATTGCCTTGGAGGGGCAATGTACTTTACCAAGCTGGACTTGAAGAGTGGTTATCACCAAATCAGGGTGAAAGAAGGTGATGAATGGAAAATGACATTCAAGACCACTGATGGGTTATATGAATGGCTTGTCATACCATTTGGCCTCTCTAATGCTTCAAGCACATTCATGAGGCTCGTGAATGAGGTGCTCAAGGACTTACAGGGAAGTTTGTGGTTGTATATCTTGATGATATACTGATATTTAGCAAGACAAGAGAGGAGCATATCAGACATGTAGAGGCAGTATTGAAGAGGTTTCATGAAGAGAAATTGGATTTCAACCTGGAAAAGTGTGAGTTCTTCAAACAATAACTAGTGTATTTGGGCTTTGTAGTGTCCAAAGGGTCTTTGAAGATGGACAAAGACAAGGTTGCTGCTATCCTAACTGGCCTCCACCTACCACAGCCACTGAGGTAAGAATTTTTCATGGCCTTGCACATTTTTATAGAAAGTTTATTAGGAAATTCAATGGGATATTTGATCCATTATTGGATACTATTAAGGGTGGGGTCAAAAATAAGTTTAGATGGACCATAGAAGCAACAAAATCCTTTAAGTTATTGAAGAAGAAAGTAGCTACTCAACCTGTCCTACAATTGCCAAGCTTTGAGAAATTATTCACCATTGAATGTGATGTAAGTGGGATGGTAGTAGGGGGTGTATTGAGTCAAGAAGGTAGGTAAATTACCTTCTTTAGTGAGAAATTAAATGAGTCTAAGAAGAACTATTCTTCTTATGATTTGGAACTATATGCTTTAGTTCAATCCTTGAGAAAATGGAGGCATTATATTTTGCCTAAGGAATTTTTGGTATTCACTGACAACCAAGCCCTTAGTTACATTAATACACAAGAAAAATTAAGCAATAGGCATTTGAAGTGGATGGAGTATTTGCAAGCATTCACTTTCACTATAAAGCATAAAAAGGGACAACTCAATAAGGTTGCAGATGCACTAAGTAGGAGGTTACTTACAGTCCAATAATTCCAACTAAATAGCATTGGCATTGATAGTTTCAGAGATTTATACAAGGTAGATGAGGACTTTGGGGAAGCATATAAGGTATGTCTTGAATTTAAAAACAATTTTCATAACAAGTTCTCAGAGTTTACTTTACAAAATGGACTATTATTCAAAGGTAACCAGTTATGTGTGCCAAGAGACTCTATGCGGATGAATCTCATACAAGAGAAACATAATGGATCTCTAAGTGGTCATTTTGGTATGAACAAGACATTAGAGTTTGTCCAAAGGTTCTACCATTGGCCAAAGTTGGTAAAAGATGTAACCAAATATGTGGAGCAGTGTGTTTTTTGCATGAAGGCAAAAGGAGGAATGAGTAATGCAGGGTTGTATCAGCCTCTACCAGTCCCTAACAGACCATGGGAGTGTGTGAGTATGGATTTTATTGTGGGCTTACCCAAAACCAAGAAGGGGTATGATAGCATTTATGTAGTTGTTGATAGATTTAGTAAGATGGGGCATTTCATTCCATGTAAAAATACTAATGATGCTATCCATATTGCCTATTTGTTTTTTAAGGAGATTGTGAGGATTCATGGTCTTCCATTGAGCATAGTATCAGATAGGGATGTGAAGTTTATGAGCCATTTTTGGAGGACATTATGGACTAGGTTGGGTACCAATCTATCTTTTGGTTAAGCTTAACACCCTTAGACTGATGGACAAACTGAGGTGGTAAACAGGGTGTTGGGTAACCTATTGAGGTTCCTAACTAAGGAGTATGGGAAAACTTGGGATGTATTCATTCCCTAAGAAGAATATGCTTACAATGAAAGTAAGAATAGAATGACTAGAAGAAGCCCATTTGAGGTAGTTTATGGAATGCACCCTAGGGGTGTTTGTGAGCTCAAGGATCTTGGAGGTATGAAGTATAGAAGTAGGCATGCTTATTACTTCACCTATACTATGAAGGAGATCCAAGAACAAGTCAAGAAGCAAATCCAAGACAGTCAACAAAATTTGAAGTTCAAGGTGGATAAAAAGAGGAGAGAAGTTTAGTTTGAGGTGGGTGACTATGTAATGGTTCAATTGAACAAATCAAGGCTACAGAAAGGTGTCCTTACCAAGCTCTAGATGAAAAGGGTGGGACCTTGCAAAATCTTGGCCAAATATGGGACTAATGCCTATAAAGTGGAATTGTCCTCAGAGTTGAGAATATCTCCGGTGTTCAATGTTCAAGAATTAATCTAGTTCAAGGGGAAGATGGAGGAGATCAATCCAACCAGTCAAGAGATCAGTGATGATGTGGAGGCTACTGTTTTACCTCCAAAGTTTCAGTTGGTAGCTAACAAAGTTCAAGATTACAGGGTTAAGAAGACTACAAGACTTAAAGTCTACATGGAACATTTGATTCAGTGGAAGGATAGACCTGAGTCATAGGCCTCATGGATTGCAGAGGCAGACTTCAAGAAGGTGGGAATTTCTGAGGATCTACTGTCCATAGGAGTGACATAGCTTTTCCTTTTTGGGGGAGTATGGTGCAAGAGCACCTAGGTAGGATAGAAGATGCATTGTAACCTAGGTATTATTTATGTTTTTTGGCTTGTAGTGGTTCTATCCAGACCACTAGGTGAATAAAGGGACATGTAAGTCCTAGTGTGTAGAGGGTTAAGTGAGAGGATGTCTTGATAGGTCCTTAGTGACCTTTGAGTCTAATCTAGGTCTATTAGGGTGTTTTGTGAGTTTAGTTCCAAAATTGGCCAAGAAAGGAATTAGAGGTCCTTTTTGATGTTATTACACCTTAATTAGTGGTTTAGGGAAGTTTGGACAACATTTGACCAAGTTTAGATAGCATATCCAAAAAGTTACAAAAGTTGTCAATGTTGTCATTGAAAACATTGACAACATTGTGAGAAAGAATGCAATTTCAAAGGAATTAGTTCCTTAACTGTCTGAAATCGGTGTTTTAGTGATGGGGTCAACTACATAAGGACATCCTCCATCTTTTTGTAGGGTTGGAAAGTTTAAGTGAAAGTGTGTATGAACTGTGTATTGGAATAACAGTTACACTTTGTGGGTTTTGTGAAGATCTGATAGTTTAATGGATTGAATCAACTTTTGTAAGCATTTTTTTGAGTAATGTAGATTTTTATAAGAATTATTGTGGTGAAATTTTGTTAGATTCAATAGTTTTAGTTTCTTTTATTAAATCTTTTGTTTTCTGTAATGTTGTTGTCCTGAATTGAGCACTGTGAGCAAATGGGGTCATAGATCCATTCTCCACTGTGGAACTTGCACAGACTCTTGGATTATGGAAGGTGACTCCATGTACATTGTGTAAAGTGAAGGAGGGACCTAGGAAATTATGGCAGCCATTTTTAAGGCGATGCCCTAGGCGAGCCAAAGATGCATGGCTAGGGCTCCCCAGTAGTTGCAGAGCTAGTTTGGTGGATTGAAAGCATTCATAGCTTCAATCAAATCTCTAAGAGGAGTAGGGTTTTGTGTTGTGAATACCCAATTTTAATGGGAAGGTTTTTTGAATGATTTTTGATAGCAAGAGCAAGATTTATTTTAGACTGGCTTAGGAAGCCATAAAACCCTCAATTTTATCCTTGATTATAGGCAGAGCTGTACGGACAACTTCAAAACCCTAGACCTAGAAAATCTCTAGTGTCTTGATAAAGGGTATCTGGATCCTACACTTGTTTCCATAATTTTAAAGATTTTTTTGTGAATTATTGTGGAAATAGAGCCTAAATAGGCCTAATTGCTTGTAGCCCTATTTTGGAAGCAATCATTATGTTTCTTGGAACTCGATTAGGGTTCCAATGAAAAATGTAATTGCAAGTAGTGGAAAGGATCCTAGTAACATCTTGGAAACCCTATTTCTCTCTGTGGAGTGGTTTTTGATCAATTTGGGTCAGTTGGAGCATTTTGGGAAAATGATGCAAGAAAGACCATTTGGGATCTAGGAAGAAACATTGAGTGTTTTGTTCTACATGTTGGTGTTCACTAGTTGAAAGGATTATGATCTTGTGATAAGAATCCTAAAGAGAATATGGTTAGTGGAAGAACCCTAGTAGGTCAATAGAGTGACCTAGGAGACCCTAGAGGAAGTTAGGGAGAAGAAAGACTAGTGATACATCAAAGTGAATGCATGTATCAGTAAGAAAAGGAATAAGATTTTGAAATTTAAAGCAAGGCATAAGGAGGTCAGTAAGGAATTTAAGGAATCAAAAGAAAAGGTGGTGGAACTATAGAATATTTTGAATGAAAAAAAATACTAAGGGATTAATCAAAGGTGGGTTATAGTAGAAAATGGAAGGTTAGAAGAGGACTGAAGAGGAGCTGAAGTTCACCATAGAGGAATGTAAGAAATATGAGGAGAATCTTAAAAATATCATCAAAGTGAAGTCATATGAAAATGATAAGTTGGATCAAGAATTGAAGAAGATGAGATCTGAAGTAAATATTTGTGAGAGTAGTACTATTTTGGATAATTTATTAGCCCCTTAGAAGAGTCAAAAAGATAAAGAAGGATTAGGGTTTACCAGTGAATGTTTAGATCTGAAGGAAAAAGGAAAATAAACTGTAGCTGAAGCTAAGGTGATGTCTGAGGAAACTAACAAGATCAAGAATCAGAATAATTCTACAATAATTCCTTTGGTAAGGAAACAAAATTCTCAAAGGTACTTATATTTTAACAATTATTGTCACATTTGCATAAAAATTCATCATAAGGTAGTTGATTGTAAGATGAGAAGTTTCAATGTTTTAGTTGTCATAAGGTTGGTCATAAAGAAAATCAATGCAAAAGTCAAGTTTCTAAATCAGATAAGAAAAGTGGAATAAATAATATCTTTCATGGGAATTTCTATGTGTGTCACAAATATGGTCACAAGGATAATAAATGAAGATCTAGAATTCAATCAATGAGACCATGTCATAGGAATATTAACTATTTTAGATGTGGTCAGATTGGTCATTATGAAACTCATACATGTAGATCTAGTGGTATTTTAGTTAATGCTGGAGAAAGGATTACTGTTTTAGTTTCAAGTGAATCTAAGAAGACTAACATGACATGGAAGAAGAAGGATGTTCTTGGTGAAGAGAGCCCCACAATATTGGATCCGAGTACTAGCTCTTCCACTAATTGTGCTAAATGATTTGGCTTAGTGGGAGTATTAAATTTCTATATTAGTCACTTCCCCTACTCTGAGGCAATACAAGCTGCAACTAGCTTTTCTCTTGTATAATGGATGGACAAACAATAATTTTAGTAATTGATTTGTTGATTGATGTACGCATCATGAATGGGTTGCATCAATGATATTTAATTTTTGGCGGGAAAAGAAAGTATGATGGCTCATGTTATAAATGTGAAGTTTTGAAATCATTTGGCACTATTGCTAGGAGAAAAATCAAAATTTTTTAGCAGAGCTTGAGAGAAAGGTTGAAGAAGAATTTGTGAAGTATGATCATGGAATCTCAATTGGTCATTTGTGGTATTGGTAAAATCATATAAAGAATGTTGAAGAAGGATAAGATTGAGGAATTTGATCATGGCAGAATTAGACAAATGGAAATTGGTTTGTCCATGGGAGAATTGCAGGGTATACGAAATCACGGTTTGGATATATGGGCAGAGTTCCCTTGGTGTGTTGATAAGGAGTTTGTTATGTTTTTTTTGATTTGATTTCAGGATGGAATCCTAATGTTGGAAAACTCCTATTAGGTGACAAAAAAAGTAATTGAAGACATTACAAGATTGTGCAGCATTGGAGATGTACTAGGAAAGAAATCAACCAGTTACAAAGAGGTGGAGGTGTTGACCACTATTGATCATGATCAACATGCAGTCTAGATAAATATCCTTATTCATACGGTGACAAGGTATGTTTCCTATGAAATTTCCT
The DNA here is from genome assembly GCA_018584345.1 of Thuja plicata. Taxonomy (NCBI): domain Eukaryota; kingdom Viridiplantae; phylum Streptophyta; class Pinopsida; order Cupressales; family Cupressaceae; genus Thuja; species Thuja plicata. The sequence continues at coordinate 326,336 of MU227334.1, read as the reverse complement.
ATTAAATTTAGTTTCAGAATCATGATGGTGCCACTTCGGCTATGGATATTTATATTTCTCATAAGATGGTTAGGGAAAATGTTCAGTTTGATATATGGAAGATATTGTTTGAAATTTTTCTTGAGAATGTGAAGATGATTATTGAGGAAGGTTGTACATTTAGATTTGGTTTATTTATAATGTGTTTGGCATTCTATTTCATAAGATCATTACCTGGTAAAGAGAATTTGGAGTGGAGGACTGGTATCCCTATTGATAAATAGATTTAAATATATCTAGGGTCTTTGGAGAATTGTGCAAATGCTTGTAAAGTATATTTCACTTTATTAAAAATGAGTATTTGTTCTAATTTGGTTATTTTTGGTGTAGTGACCATGTGTCATGATGAGGAGGATTCCTTCTCTTCTCAGGAAAACATAGATTTTTTTATTAGTGGTTCCCCTCTGGAACCTAAAATGAGAAAGGCTAGTATTAAAGGAAAGGAAATTGTTATCATCTAAGAGGATGAAGAAGAAAAGCTCGAGGAAAAGAAAGAATTAGAGGAGGCTTGGAAAAATAAGTAGTAATTGAGAAAGACATTAATTCTCCATCAGAATCTGACTCTGTAGATTCTGATATGATTCAGTGTTTTTTGGATGATGATGAATTTGACAAAATTGGCAAAATATGGATTGGTTGCTCATTGGTGAGCAGGAAAGAGATTGAATTTTTTTTGAATGATCACCTGATCAGTAAGAATATTATTAATTCTAATGTGTTTGGTATGTTACCAATGGAGATGGTAAAAAATATTTAGACTATATTATTGCAAAATGGAGCCGATTGCAGAAGGTTGAAGAAGTATATTGAGGAAAAGTGTACCAATGCAACAAAAGTTACTCAAGTTAATTAGTGAGTCCAAATATTGTATAAAGTATATTACATATATATACATATATTATCTTTGGTATCCTTCTATTGTACACAACTTTAGAGGCAAAATTGAAGTTATTGAGTTAGAATTGAATGAGCTAGGAAAGAAATATTACTATTTCAAGGAAAATGATGGAAATAGATGATAAGATTTGGACAATTACAAGGAGAAATGTTGCAATTAAAAAGGTAAAGAGAATATCTTGTGAATACATTTTGGTTGGTAATGGACATGATTGAGGCTCAATTGGAATTTTTTTTTGGTATTCTTTCTGATGTGGAGGATTATGAGTGGTGGATTCAGTCTCCAGATGAGATTTCATCTTTGGACATGATAGTCTGTGTGCCTAGATGGGTGTTGATGTCATTGATTGGAAGAAGGAGCTTCTAATCTTGAAGGAAAGATATAATAAATCTTTTACTGTTAAGTCTATTGTATTTCTTTAAATTTTCTATGTTGTGGTTTTGTCCTTTTTCCATTGTGGAAAAAAGGGAGAGAGAAAGAGGAAGTCAAAAACATTATTGGAGTATCTACACAAGGGGAGGTTTTTCTTTTCGAGTTTTTGGATGTTCTTAAATTTTCTTTTTTTTTTTGTTGTTTTTCCATTAATTCCAAAGGGGGAGATTGTTAGACATATTGTGATGATCCTAGCATTTTTGTTATTGATGTCAAAACCTTCATACCGACTACTTGGCAGTATCACTTGGTTGTTGGCGGTATTGGTTGGATAGTTGTGGGTTGTTGGTATGTTGTCGGTAAGTTGTCAGTAAAGTATGAGTAGTTTTAGTTATATATAGAAGAGGTTCAATATGTATAGTTTTGGTGCTCGATAATTAGTGTAATTGATTCTACTTATGGATTACATCTTTTGGTATACTTGTATACTTTCGGCCTTTGGAGTTGCATGGTGTTTTTTGTCAGTACACTTGTTGACTTCTATTCTTATAGTGTTGTTCTAGTTTTTTCTGATATTTGGACTTTCTTGCAGTTCATCAGATGGTTTTGATATAAAAGGTATATCATATTCTGGATAGGCTCTATCTAGTTTCATCTATTAGTGGGTTCAAATATTCTATTGATCAAGACACAGTCTCAATTGTGTCATTCTGAAGGTTCTAGAATTTAACCATGTTTCTATGAATGTAATATGCATTGTATACATCTCAAGTGTGACCTATATTTAGGTCCTATGCTAACGTGTTGTAAAGATATCTTTATGTATTACCTATATTTAGGATCGGTGGTAGTGCATTAAATACAATTATAATATCTTTTTATATTGTGGTTGACACACTCTTAGGGTGTGGCCAACATGTGTATGATTAGATACTTGTATAAATAAAGAATATCTTTTTGTATCTACTATGTGAGGAGAGAGAAAGAGAGAAAGTGAATAAATATGAAAGCTAGATATAGAGAATTAAAGGTGATATAGTGCGATTCTATTTCACTAAATGAGGAAGTGGTGTGAAAGAAGTTGAGTGATATAAAAATAAGGCCTTATGTACTATGTTGCAGATGTTTGGTGTATGCTAGTAGAGGGTTTGTATCATATCTTAGTTGTTAGTGATCTATGTGCTATCAATTGGAACTATTTCATGCATATTCAAGTGTGATTCTAAATTAGTTAACTTTTTATCAATAAAAATCTTTTGTATTGGCAGTTAGCCATATTCAAATATTAGGGTAGTTAGCCGGATCAAAAGTGAGCCAACTGACATTGAGAAAAATGACAGTGAGCCCTTGTTAAAATCACCTTAACTATCTGTGTTACCTTAACCAATGTTTATTTCATGAGAATTATCTTCTCCATGATTTTTCATAGTTTGGGTTTCCACATAAATTCTAGTGTTCTTCATGTTAATGGTTTTGTGCTTTCATGTTTACATCTATTATGGGTTTCTAAATTGTTTAAGTGTTTACTGGTTCAATAAAAAATTAAATAAGTGTTTTTGAATAACAGATTTACCCAACCTCTCATTTATTATGCTTGTTCAACAACATACATACATACATACACACACACAAAAACACACACATGCACACACACATGTACACGCACACATACACACAGAAGCACACAAACACACACATGCACATGAAGACACACACATATGCACATGCACACACATACGCACACACACCCGCACACACACATACACATGCACACGCACACACACATGCACACACACAGGCACATGTACATGCACACACATGCACACACACATATGCACATTCATATACACATTCAGATATACATGCACATACACACATACACACATACACACATACATACATACATACATATGTATGTATACGCCTAATTAATAATATATTGATAAATAAAAAGAAAATATTATGTCAAACACAATGATTCTATTTTGAAAATATTCATTAACTATGATTGTCCTAAATGGTGGGATGAAAATACTAACTCTAATTATAGTTTCTAAGACAAGTAGTTGGGTCCAATAACCTATGTATCAGTTTATGATATATATCCACCATGTTTCTAGTGATTGAGAGTTATCTTGATAGCGTTGTTTAAAATAATATTATTTTTTTGTTAAAAAGAGTATCCTACTCATTTTTTCATGCTATACATATTTATTATATATGTAGCACTAGTTTACAATGTGATTGAATTTTAAAATTCTAGATATAATATGATTTATAAATATTTATAAATAGTTTTATTAATTTGTCACCATATACCTTCATCTCCCAAATGATTGAATTTTCAAACTATAGATACAATATGATAAAATTATTGTAATCCTATGATTTGGAATAATTTTTGGTGGTCATTTATTAAGTTATGTTTCTCTTCTTATGGTGTGATGGAGTAAGTAATAAATCATAAATTTACGAATGAATGTGAACTCAACAACTAAATACTATATAAAAATTTTTATGTTTAAAATTATTATGATATAGCATCAAGATTTTCTATATTTGTGTGTTTTTGTATTGAACTATACTTGAGAATAATTAAGATTGCAAAGAGATATCTCTAGTATATGAATATGGTCTAATGTTTTAAGTTTCTTTATATATTCTAATATAAATTTCCAAGATGATACACAACTACAATTAGGAGAACAATGGTTCTATACTCACCAAGTCAGGGTTAAACAATAAGGTAGTAAATAGAGTTGAATTAAATAAGGCCACATATTTAGTTGATTTATCTAGTTTAGATTGATAATCAATGGTTTTCATTGTTCAATCCTAACCATTTTTAGGGCCGGAAACCTTTTGTTGCAGTCAAGGATAGAGAATCCACAAAGGATATGTCAAATCCTTACAACAGTAATCAACCATGAGGAAAAAAACAAGATACAATCAACAACAACATGATTTGCATCCAAACAAGTTTTATTACTTAGAATTTATCATGAATAACATATCATGACCACACCTTGTGAATATCCACAGAAGTTCACCGAGTCAGCAACCACCCAACCGGTGACCTAAAATAGAAACAAACACAAAAAATGGCAACAAGAGTCCACAAAAATACTGATTGTTTTTGGATGATGGAAAGTTACCAAGGACCCAAGATGCTCTTGCATCAGACACCTGGGGTAAAAAAATATTTTCCATGGGAACAGGTCAAGAAAATCTATAAGAAAAAAGGACAATAATCCCATACTCATTCTTCTCAAAAAACCTTCCTCATATGCAACTTGCAATGCCTTCCTTATGTCATCAACCAGGTTCAACAAATGATTTAGATCCCACTCACCATCAGGTCCAACCCTAGGTTCATCCTTCAAGTCTGCTTTAAACTCATATCTTCTACAAAGACTTAGATGCTTCCCCTTCATTTCCTTATCCATCAAAGGATTCAATCTACACCTCTCACCATCCTTGATAATGGTAATTACATTCTATCTACGGTCATGAACAACCTCTCTATCATACTACCAAGGTATATCAAGTAAAACATGACATGCAATCATGACCACTATGTCACATAATACTGCATCCTTATAAGAAGCAATGCAAAATTCACCATTCACTATTCCCTTACTTCCACCACATGATCATCATGCAACCAACCAATCCTATATGGTCTTGGATGTCTAAGTATTTTCAAACCAAGCACCATCTATTTAGAAACTAAGTTATCAGTGCTTCGACCATCAAAAATCACATCAAAATACTTATCACCAACCTTGCATTTGGTCCTAAATAAACCCTTTTGATGATAAGATTCTGCATCCTTACTCAGCATCAGCCTACTGAGCATAAAATTTTCTCCATCTTTAGGATAATTCTTAGATTCACTAGCAGATGGTCCACCTTCTTCACTCACACAAGTAATTTGCTTTCCCTTATCACCACCACCAGCTTGCCTCTCTTTTCCTCTAGAGTCATTAAACTATTTCCTAATCACCTTATCTTCTTCCTTTAGGGCATACTGATAAGTCTCCTCAACATATCCAATCCTCAGTATACTCATCTCATCCTGAATATTCAACCTCAAACCATTCACATACCTAGCCACCTTATCTTTAAAAAGATCCCTATGACTAGCTCTAATGGTTACCTTGTAAGACTCTTTGGTGTAATCCTTCACACTAAGGTCCCTTTTCTTCATGTTCTACAACCTCTTGAATAAATAATATTCATAGTCCTTAGGTATGAACTTAGTCTTCAATTTCTCAACCATCAGCCTCCACTGAGTGATCTGTATTTCACCTTCCTCTTCTCAATCCTTTTGCAATTCTTTCCACCATAAAGCTACATGACCCTTGAACTTTGTTTGTACAGACCTCACTCTCCAAGGATCTTGAATATCTTCTAACTCAAAATGATCTTCTAACTCACCAATCCTATCAATCATGTCTTCAAGATTCAAAGTACTTGAGTAATTAGATACTTCCAGCCTATAAACAACACCAAGTCTTTCTATAGGTCTCACTAATGGGTCAGATCCATCACTCCCAAAACATCTAGTAACATCATCAGCTCCAAATCCTTCTACAGCTTCCTCAAAAATATCATAAGATCTAGGATTCTTGCACAAGCCAACAATAAAAGTCCTGATCCCTTCCATAACCTCATTCCTCAAACTAGTCATCTTATTTCTAATATCATCTCAGAGATCTTCCTTTAGATGCTCCATCAACCTAGGATTTATTCTAGGTGGCATCCTTCCAAATCTTAGGTGTAACTGCCTCCAGTCAGCGATCTAATTCACCAAAGATGACACCCTAACCCTTGCAAAATCCTACTCCTCAATAAAAAATCAACAAGTAGAAAAAAATATCCTTTACAGCCACCTTGTGCAAATCCTTCACTAGTACGATTCAGGTCCAGTCTTTTCTACCTCACAACAATGTTGTAGGAACGCCACAAGTCTAGAATTTAGATTGGTAGCCACCTCAACAAGATCAAACTAGGCTCATACCATCCATCAACAAAAAAACTCAATCTCCAGTAGCAAATCCTTTTTGACCACCTTACACACGCCGTTCATTGATGTGAGTAATATCTAACCTCTGACTCCTCACAAACAATGCCTCAGAAGCTTCACAAGTTCACATACCAGAATTCACACCACAATAAGATCGAACCTGCTTTTATACCATATGATGTAGTAAAAAATAGAGAATCCCCAAAGGAGATGTCAAATACTTCCAGTAGTTATCAACACAGTGGAAAATAGTAAGATACAATCAACAACAACATGATTTGCATCCAAAAAACATGTTTTGTTACTCATAATTTCTTTGTACATGCTGAGATGTAAGGCCTGCCCAGTTTAGGCCAAGTACAAAGAAAACCTAACAACAACACCCAACTCAGAACTATTCTAGGTCTTTCTAAATCTCAGAGCTATCATCTAGCAGCTTCTCTGCTATTCAACCCTCTACAAGACTTCTTCATTTCTCTCTCTGCAAAAATGAGTGCAAGCCCTAAATTTATACAAAACCACCAATAGGTCAGCCTCAACCAACTTTACATATCACTAGAAATATGTTAGACCCACTCGACCTTAACCCAAATTAAAAACAACATTTAATTCATTTCACAAGGACCTATCCAATAAATAAAGTCCACCACACATAGATCCACATAGGAAATTACACCAATCATCTCCAATGACCAGAACAACAACCACAACCTCAATCAATCAACTTGTTAACTCCAAGAACCAGTATCATGAAGAACAACATCAACCCGATAGAGAATAAGAAGTATCTCACAAACTACTCCACCAAAAGAAGGGATATCATAGAAATAACATCTATTAACAATAATGAACAAACTCTTTTGACCACTCCTATCCAACATTTCTACAGATCAACCGCTCACAAAATCTCACAAAACTGCCTAGGACCAGAAACTCCTTCATACACTCTGTCACAAAATCCAACATAACTCAAGCATGGTAACTCCATACGAGTTTCTATCATAGGAAAAAATTTAGGAGTAACATATGATGAATTAAAGGACATATCATCACTACACCTTTTGAAGATCCACAGAACTTCACCGAGCCAACAACCACCCAACCGGTGACCAAGAACATAAATAATCACAAAAAATGGTAAAAAGAGTCCACCAAAACACCAATTGTTATTAGATGATGCAAGATTATCAAGGACCCAATATGCTCCTGCATCACCTTTAATGGCATTTTAATCTTGAATTTATCTTTATACAAGTTTTTGAAATGTGTTGCTACGTTAGTTTTGAATTTTGTGTAGGTTGATTAAGGTAAGGACAAGTTTGATGTTGGTTTTCAATGTGATGGTGGTTTAAGCTTGGTATTGGTTTAGGTTTGTTCAAAATGTTTGAAAAGGTTTTTGTTTAGTTAGGGTTAGTGTTGAGTTGTTATGTTGTTGTGTGGCTATGGATTGATGTAAAGTTTCAAGGTTTGTGTGGAAAGTTTAAAAACTAAAATTATTTAAAACCAAAGCATTATTAGAAACTAAAAATATTAAAAACTATTTAAAAATAGAAACATTATTAAAAAATATACAAATTTTTTTTATTCATATATTATAATATAATCTTTAAAAGAAATCATAAAAAAACCCCTACAGGAAGGTTTTTAACTGAATGTTTTAAGCCCCTCTTCCGCTTACTCCTATTTTGTCAGAGAAAAATGAGGGGCTAAAGCCTCTTTTCCCATATATATAATAACATGTTTTTGACTGAAATGGATTTGGCCAAAACTAGTTCAGCTGGATTGGTTTTGGCTAAAACACTTGTGCCACATCACCACCACGTCACTTCCACATGGGTTCAGCTGGAACCATTCTGAAGGAAAGGGTTCCAACTAGATTGGTTTTGCATTAATCCATTTCATTGGCCCAGAGGATGACACAAGTTTGTACTTTTACCCCTTTATCCCATATTACATTATCACCTTGATTGTATGAAGTATAGTTTCATATCACAATGTTGAGCACAACTTTATTATATTGATCCTTTATTTGAGATTATATATATTTTCATCTTATTATATTAAGCTCTATTATTATATTTAGTTATATAATATATATCTCTTATCTTACGGTTATAGTTTCTATATTTGTGGATATTTCCTACTACCAAGACTTTGTATTATCTACATAAACCATTTACCCTATCTATCTATCTCATTGATCCCGTATAATTGATTTATCATGCCAAAGTTCATGCTATAGTTGGACCTTGATCATTTATCCCACTTACATTATTGGATCTATTCTATGTGTTTTTTCATTGATAATAAAAGGGTACTTTCTTATACTTTTATTAGTGTTCATGACTAAAAAAGGATGCATCAAAGTCATCATGATCTTATTTATCATATTAATCTTACCCTATAGTTCCCTATTCTTATGGATACTTTAATGAAACTTTTATGATACTTTCACAAGTGTTCTTTGCCATAGGGAGTTTCACCATTATGTTGTTCTTACTTATCCTACCATATGATAGTTCATGCTCAAAGATACCTCATTAGGGCCATATATTATGTTTTCACGAGTATTTTTGGCCATTCTAGGATACATCAACATTAATATATCATAAAATACCTTTAAAAAACATACTTCAAACATGAATATGATGTCTTGAGCAATTACTAGACCATTCACATGTGCTAAGATGTATGTTGTAGGAGCTATAGTTTTCTTGTAATTTATTTTTATGAGAATTTAATAGGATAGGATTTAAATATAATTAGAAGTTTATTTTCTAGTTTTGATTTGAACTTTTATTCATGATATTTCTTAGAACCAAGAATGTTAGCCAACATAGAGAAAAATAAAATATTCTAAATATAATCCACACACTAGACACTCTATCTCATCTCCCTATTCAAAGGTTTTCAAATACCATTTACTTAAACGAAAGGAAATAATTCTTAGATTGAAAGTATAAGCAATGTCTCCTTCACAATAGTTTCACAATTTATGATTCAATACTGTAAAAATTCCTATTGCAGTCACTGATTATTAATCTCCTATTTCATAAAGATTATTTAACTGCTGAAAATAAATTTACAGCTGAATATCAAAAAATAACACAATTGCAAGTTCACTAAAATACGGAAAGAAACAAGAAACACAAGGACACAATATTTTTGGACAATCATCCCTGGAAAAACCCCTAAGGGAAAACTAGTTCTACAGATGGAAAATATATTAATCTTCAGCAATATAAGAGTTACAAAATAATTCCTTGCCTCTTACTGGCAGAACTCTGACAAACTCGTAATATCTCTCACTGATATCCTCCACTTCTATACCAACGCTAACACTACACCTCTTGCTAACACTGCAAGACTATTTTCTATCACTACAAATTCTTCTCAAAAACTTGTTACTTCTAAATGACCCAATGATGCCTTTTTATACTACTCTGTTTGAAAACCAATGGCCGAGATTGAGTCTCAATCAACGGATGAGATTATGACAACTTAATAATCACTAACAAACTTGGTTATGAGGTGTCACCTAAAAAGAGCCAATATTAAATAATAATTGTTTTTATCCTAACAATATTTGTTTGACAAAAAAAATCATTTTCTAATTTCTGGGTCAGGACAAACAACTGTCCAAAACTACCCATAACTAATGCTGTTATTTCTGGGTAAGGACGAACAGCTGTCCAAGCTACCCATAATTAACACTCCCTCTTAGCGAGGAAGTTTTTTTGCATGACATCCATCTTATCTTAGAAGAAGATGAATTTTTCCTTCCCCAATGCCTTTATCAGAATGTTTGCTACCTGCTCCTCTATAGGTATGTACTGTAGCTGAATAATTCCCCTCTGTACACAATCTCTGATGAAGTGATACCTGATATCTATATGTTTAGACCTATCATGAAACACTGGATTCTTAGACAACTTGATGCAACTCTGATTATCGCAATGTATCACAATAGTCTCAACCTTATGACCAAACAAGGCCACTAGCAACTTCCAAAGCCATATAGCTTCACATGTTGCCATGCTAGCTGCTATGTATTCTGCTTCTGATGAAGTAAAAGCCATAGATTTTTTATTCCTACTGAACCAAGAAACAAGTCCTGATCCCAAGCTGAAACAACATCTTGAAGTACTCCTTTTGTCTATTGTACTGCCTGCCCAATCAACGTCAGTATAGCCTATCAACTTGATACTTTCACCTCAAACATATCTGATCTCGTACTCAACTGTACCATGAAGATAATGCAACACATGCTTAGCCATTGTCCAATGCACTCTCTTTGGCTCCACTATGAACTGACTAAGGAAGTTTACTGCAAAGGTTATATCTAGCCTGGTGTTGACCAAATACATGAGCGAACCAATTAGCTACCTGTATAAGGTGGGATAAAAATCCTTTTCCATGGATGCATCTACCTTCCTCCAATTAGTGATCATGGGTGTAGACAAGGCTCTTCAAGATTTCAATGCAATATTTCCCTTGACTAAGGAAATTCTCTCCATTAGTCTGCCACACCTCCATGCCTAGAAAGTAGTGCATAAGTCCCAAATCCTTCATCTCAAACTCTTCTACAAGGTCCCTCTTGCAATCCTTTATGAGCCCTAGTGCACCTTTAAGAAACAAGTCATCCACATATAGAACAAGAATGAGAACCTCAGCCCCAACCACCAAGTAGTAGAGGTTCGCATCAACCTCACTCTTCACAAAGCCCATTTCCTGCAAGTATGTATCAATGCACTCATACCACGCTCTGGGAGCCTGTTTGAGTTCGTATAAGGCTTTCTTTAATCTGCACATGTGGGTCTCTTTGTTGTGTGCTACAAAGCCTTTTGGTTGTTCTATGTATACCTCCTCCTTCAATTTTCCATTAAGGAATCCTGTCTTAACATCCATTTGATGAATCTTCCATCCCATTTGCGTTACAAATGAGATTACAGCTTGTATAGAAGTATACCTGGCCACTAGAGAAAATGTCTCCTCATAGTCTATTCCCTCCTTCTGAGAGAACCCCTTAGCCACAAACCTTGCCTTGTATTTCTTGATGCTACCATCTGCACCGTGCTTGATCTTGTAGATCTAGCATGATCCAACCACTACCCTATCTGTTGGTCTAGGCACTACCTCCCACACAACATTCTACATTATTGAGGTATATTCCTCAACCATAGCATTTCACCATACCTGATGCTTTGTAGCTTCCTGATAGCTAGAAGGTTCACTATCTACCAACTAGCTGACTAATGCCACATAGTCATTGAACTTGGATAGTTGTCTCCTCTATCTTGTACTCTTCCTAGGAGCTCCCACAAACTCTTGAGTATCCCTTTGTGTGTCTTGTACCTCATGGTTCTTTCTGCCAACTATAGAGGATGAAATATCAACCTCTATATCCTCTAGATGCATATCCTACTGTACCAGTTTCTCCATACTCTGTGAATCTTCACCACCCAAGTCTATGCTTGTACTAGTAACTATACTTGAGCTTTTCTATCCTTGACTTGTACTTGGAGCTTTCATTGGCTGCTCACTCTAATCATTTGCTGGCAAATATTTGGACCTTCTAAACACCTTTTCCTCCATGAACTTGACATCACGTCTGGCAACAATTCTTCTGGTCCCTGGAATGAACATCCTATATGCCTTTGAAGTTTCACTATACCCAACAAAGTACCCCTTCTCTATAGTCTGATCTAACTTGGTATGTGTGTCTCCAGGAATGAAACAATATGCCAAACTCCCAAATATCCTGAAGTGACCAACATCTGGCTTCTTCCCTATGAAAGCCTCCTCTGCTGTCATTTTACCTAGTACCTTGTGTGGAACTCTATTCTGAATGTAGAATGCTATACTACATGCCTCTGCCCATAAGTAGCAGGGCATGTCTTGGTCATATAGCATAGCCCTTGCTACCTCCGATATAGAATGGTTCTTGCTCTTAGCAACTCCATTCTGCTATGGATTCTAAGGAATATTCCACTCTCTCTTGATTCCTTCTTTGGTATAGAAATCTTAGAAGTCATTTCCTTTGTACTCGCCTCCATTCTCTGACCGAAGAACCTTTATCCTTCTTCCTGTCGAGTTCTGTACAATAGCCTTGAACTCTTGGCAGTGACTGAAAACCTCATCCTTGGTCTTCAAGAAGTATATCCAGGTCTTCCTGGAGAAATCATCAATAAAGGTAACATAATAATCATATCCTCTGAGAGAATTTGTTGACATTGGTCCACATACATCTGAATGTACTAGATCAAGAACACCCATAGATTTGGTGTCACTCCTTGGAAAAGATGCTTTCACAAACTTTCGCAACACACATCCCTTACATACATCATCATGCTCTGTGCTCACCTCTGGAACACCTGTCACTGTCTCAAAAAGCAATCTAAGTGCTCCATGATGAATATAGCCCATCCTCCTATGCCATACCTCTCTAAGATTTCTAGGGTTATTTCTGCTCATGAGTGCCTTAGGAGTATCAAACTACAACCTATAAAGGTGACCACACGTAACACCAATAGATACGGGTGATTTCCAATCTTTGTGCTTAATCAAAACATGCATCCCTCTAAACAGAACATTATACCCTTTATCCTGAAGGATAGATATAGAAACCAAATTCATACCTAAGCCTGGAGCATGCTGTAGGATTTGAGAGACAAATCCATAGAATGCCAAGAATACCTACATGCAAATAACCTGTTACAGGAGAGAAGCAGAAAGAAGGAAAATGTGAGAGAAAAATTATAATCTGAATTGATGAAAAAGAAACTACAAAGTTCAACCTATAAAGGTGAACGAAACCCTAAAACTAGAAAAGATAGGTTGCACATTAATAATTAATATAAATATTAATTATAATGCACCTAAGAGATAGCTTAAGTAAACTAGAGTAATAAACAACTTAATTAATTAAATCAAAGTGTTCTAATTAATAAGTGAAAATAGATAATTACTCTAACAACCCCCCTTAACTGAATCTCAGGAGGTAAGCTAACCTAGGACAACTATGAAAGTAGGAAAAAAGGGTCCCGGTGATCAGGTACCCAAGGACAACCAAATCTCTGTAAAGTGGAGAAATAGAGAAAACCACATGGGAAAAACCCTATTCCAAGAAGAGATAGAAGAGAATGTAGAAAACAAAGGCTCAAGAGACTCTCTCAAAACCATAAGTACAATCAAACCCCCCATGAGAGAGGGATGAGACACCAAAGCCCCCCAGAATGATGGAACCCCTATAGGAAGAAATAGAGGTACAGAGTAACAAGGAAACCCATGAATGCGAGGTGAAACTGGAAGACCGAGATGGTGCTCAAAGGAGAATGAAGAAACTCATGTCACAATGGTAGATGCCTGATGTAGAATCCAAAAGGAGATCCTGAAGTGACAAATGATATTCCTCCCCTTGGGAAGAAACGAATCCAAAGGATGATGTTGAAGAAACCTTGTGAAGAGTGATAAACCAATCTGTCTTAGGATGTGTGCCATGATCAGATGCTGGAGAATCTCTTTGTCTGAACTGAAACAAATGATGCCAAATCCAAACTAATGTGGAGAATCCTGAAATGCAACCGCTGAATGCACAGATAATGGTGGGCGAATAGTGATAACCTGACTATCAAGGTAGAGGAGATGAATGTCCTCAAAATAATCCTCCAAATATGCAGTATAAGACTCAACAAACAAGAAAGATATGTCTGCAACATAAGAGTCCAAAGTATCTATGTTTGGAAGATGTATGATTTTTTGTTGCACATAACTAGGAGCAATAGGAGATGCTGATGAAGTCTTAGTCTGAAGAGTGGGAACTGTGAGACAAGCCTCTGATCCATCAAAACATGTAAGGGTGTCTAAATACTCAAGCTCCTCTAAAGTATTATGATCAAAGGGTGTATTCTCTCTCCAAGAAATGGGTACGAGACAATCTGAAGTAGGATCCACTGGGAATTGAGAGAGATTAGGGTCTCCATAGATCTCCCAAAGATGTGTCCAAATTGAATGAGAAAAATTAATTTATGATATAGCCAACACAGTGTCATGATCAACACTAGACACTATAAGTCCTACTATGCGATCTCTAATAATATCCCATGCTAATTTTCCCTCTGAAGTGGTTGATTCAGGTATGAGATCATACAAATAAGGCAAAATATTAAGCCATCTACAATGTGTAAGTATACCCTTTTTCCCATGACTCATAATTACCCTGTTCAAAAATAACAACTGAAGGGTGAGAAGAAAAACCCATGTAACTCTTTTAAATGAAAAAAAAACTGAGAAATTTGACCTTACTGCATTTAGATCAAAACCTGGTGCAAGGAGGGAAACAAAATCTACAAATTTGACACTAAAAATAGGTACTCAAATGGCCAAATATGCATACAAAACCAGCATCATCATCTTCATCTTAGAAAGAGCTTTTCGACGATATTTCATTTTTTTAAAATGGACATTGTATGAAAAAGATATGGCCAAAACACTGAAGGCTGCCTTTTTTGAAGAAGTGTCAAAACTGTGTGACGGTTTCATGAACGTCAAATTTAATCACAATCTATGACCTTTGGCTGCTGACATCACTCCTACATATGCGTACCTTGCTGCACATGAGGGTACTTTTGAAAAGGTATGCACCTTTTCCTTTGTTTGTAAAAAGATTTTTTTTTCAACAAACATTTGGAAATATGGTTTTTTTTTGTGTTTTTTTTTTTAAGCTTTGTAAAAATTCAAAATTTGTTTTTTTCTAATTTTTTTGATTTTTGAACTTTTTTCTCCTTGAAATTTGTGTCGTACGACCTGGGAGAGAGAAAACATTTCCCAAAGGTCATTGTAGCAAAAAATGGTGAGATTTATATGAAAAAGTGATCTCCCAGGCCTTCTAAGCGTGATGGTTGAGTCCGTTTTTACTCAAAGTGCTCCAGAAAAATGTCTCTTTCAGATTAAAGAGAAAAACCCCCAAAAAGCTATGGTTTTCTCCCTCAAATCACTACAAAAACACTAGACCAGGCAACAATAGTGTGGCTCTGATACCATGTAGGATTTGAGAGACAAATCCACAGAATGCCAAGAATACCTGCATGCAAATAACCTGTTATAGGAGAGAAGAAAAAAGAGGGAAAAAGAAGAACTCAAAATTTTCTCAAAATGTGAGAGCGAAATTATAATCTAAATTGATGGAAAAGAAACTACAAAGTTCAACCTATAAAGGTGAATGAAACCCTAAAACTAGAAAAGCTAGGTTGCACATTAATAATTAATATAAATATTAATTATAATGCACCTAAGAGATAGCTTAAGTAAATTAGAGTAATAAATAACTTAATTAATTAAATCAAAGTGATCTAATTAGTAAGTTGTTTATTACTCTAGTTTACTTAAGCTATCTCTTAGGTGCATTATAATTAATATTTATATTAATTATTAATGTGCAACCTAGCTTTTCTAATTTTAGGGTTTCATTCACCTTTATAGGTTGAACTTTGTAGTTTCTTTTCCATTAACTCGGATTATAATTTAGCTCTCACATTTTGAGTAACTTCTGAGTTTTTCTTTTTCCCTCTTTCTGCTTCTCTCCTGTAACAGGTTATTTGCATGCAGGTATTCTTGGCATCCTGTAGATTTGTATCTCTCAAATCCTACATTATTATTATTATTTTTTTATATATATATTTTTTTCACCTCAAAATTTGTGTCGTACGACCTAGGAGAGAGAATTTTTCCTAGAGGCTACTGTGGCAAAAAATGGCAAAATTTAATGAAAATTAACTCTCCCAGGCCTTCTGAGCGTGATGGTGGTGTCTGTTTTAGCTCAAAGTGCTCCAGAAAAAAAGTGTCTCTTCTAGAATGAAGAAGAAACCCCAGAAAAGCTGTGGTTTTTGCCCTCAAATCATAGCATCACAAACCCCAGACCAGGCAACAACAATGTGGCTCTGATACCATGTTTCTTCCTATAGAGCTTCCATCATTCTGGGGGGCTTTGGTGTCTCATCCCTCTCTCATGAGGGGTTTGATTGTACTTATGGTTTTTAGAGAGTCTCTTGATCCATTCTCCCTCTGAAATTGAATAGTCCCTTTCCCAACTGAGTTGAGCTTGGACAAGTTTCCCATAGAAATCTGGATACTGGTGTTCTCCTCCTTGTAGCTGGGGAAGTATTCTCTAACTCCTATCATATGAAATGATGCTCCATTGTCTATATACTAGACACTCTAAGAGGTTGAGCTAATCATACAAGCTATGAGTGCAAACTCATCCTCCAATCTACTAGAGAGCTCCTCTGCACTTGCTGAAGCCACCACCTAGTTCTTGCCCTTCTTATCTTTCTTTCTTTATGGGCAATCACTGACATAGTGGCCAAACTCGTGACAATCAGATCACTTAACCTTAGATAGGTCCTTCTTCTTCTTTTCACTTTGTGAATTTACTCCTTTGCTAGATCCCTTCTTTGCTTTCCCCTTTCCTGCTAGGGCAACATTTTCTTGTTCCACCTCACTTTTCTGACTCTTGTTATTGTCTCCATTGACAAGACTTAGTCTAAGCTCCTCCTGAGTGAAATCACTCCATAGTCGATCCCAGCTAGGTAAGGTGTCTCATCCATTAATAACTTGAACAAAGACATCCCACTGCTTAGTAAACCCATTTAGGGCTATTCTTACTAGCTCATCTTCATCTGGCTTATCTCCAATAGATGCTAACTCCTTGACAAGTCTAAGCTTGGCGAGGTAACTTGTAACATCTTCTCCCTTGTTCATCCGGGTATTCCTCAACTTTTCTCTGAGAATCAGCTTCTAGTTAGTGATAGCATTCTAGTACAGATTCAAAATGGCATCCCACATCTTCTTCGCTGTATCTAACTCCCTGATATGTGGAACAATATGGTCCTTGACACCATCAAGGATTATCCTCCTCGCCTTGGCATCATCCTTCTTGTATGCTACAAGTAGTACTGGATCTGAAGGTACAACTACAGTACTGGTAACATATTCCTTGATACCATTCTTTTCCAGCAATAAAGAAATTCTGGCTTTCCAGACACCAAAATTTGAAGCACCATCCAGTGTGTCCTGATCTCTCAAACCAACTGAAGCCATCTCAAGGGATTAATGCAATAATAATTTAAAGAGATCAAACTAGGTTATAAAGACCCTCAATTTATTTCCCAGGGAAAACATTTTCTACCCTTAACTCAGCTCTGATACCATGTAAAAATTCATATTGCAGTCACTGATTATTAATCTCCTATCTCATAAAGATTATTTAACTGCTAAAAATAAATTTACAGCTGAATATCAAAAAATAACAAAACTATAACTTCACTAAAATACAAAAAGAAACAAGCAACACAAGGAAACAATATTTTTGGACAATCATCCCTAGAAAAACCCCTAAGGGAAAACTAGTTCTATAGATGGAAAATATATTAATCTTTAGCAATATAAGAGTTACAAAAGAATTCCTTGCCTCTTACTGGCAGAACCCCAACAAAATCCTAATATCTCCCGTTGATAACCTCCACTATTATACCAACGCTAACACTGCGCCTCTTGATAACATTGCAAGACTATTTGCTATCACTACAAATTCTTCTCAAAAACTTGTTACTTCCAAATGACCTAGTGACCCATTTTTATACTACTCTGTTGGAAAACCAATGGTCGAGATTGATTCTCAATCAACGGATGAGATTAAGACAACTCAATAACCACTAACAAACTTGGTTATGGTGTCACCTAAAAAGAGCCAATATTAGATAATAATTGTTTTTATCCTAACAATATTTTTTTGACAAAAACAATCATTTTCTAATTTTTGGGTCAGGATGAACAGCTGTCCAAAACTACCCATAACTAATGCTATTATTTCTTGGTAAGGACTATGTGCTAAAATGTTGACACACTTCTATGAATCATTCCATCCAAGGTTGCTCAAGAATGAGGCCTCAAATATCAATCCATAGCTCTCTATTCATGGAGTGCAAAGGTGTGAAATGGTGGCCCTCAGATTGACCTAACTAGTGCCTATGCAAGTACACCATGAAAGGAGAGATTCAAAATGCATGAAAATGAGATCTACTCTATATGATTGCAATGCATGAAAGGAAATTACTCTAAATGATAACAATGCACATTTAATCTATGAAAGGAAATACAAATGCAAATTTAATCTATGAAAGTAAACATGAATCTAATCTATATAAGTAGCCATGGATGCAAGAAGAAAAGACAAGAAGAGAGAAGTTGCAATATCCAAGCTCAAGTGCTCAAATCCTCCTCCACAATTGCTCTCCAAACCTACAGCATAACAATATTATGAAAATGAGGAGAGATTTCCTTAGAAAGAAAAGTGAACGGTTGAGATTAGGAGGCAAAACTAATTGATCAATGGTTGAGATTAAGAGGCAAAAACCCACCACTTAGGAAGATGTGATGAAAAATAGATTTTTATTTTATTTAATTTAATTTAATTTACTACATTTTTCAACAAATAAAGTGCTTTAAGTAGGGATTTTTATTTATTTAATTAAAAGAGGGGGTTTCTTTATAATTAAATAAATTAGAAGAATTTTATTTAATTAAATGGGAGGAATTTAATTTAATTAAATAAGAGGAATTTAATTTAATTAAATAAGAGGAATTTAATTAAAAGGGAGATTAAATCTTTTAATTAAATAAGAAGAATTTTATTTAATTAAAAGGGAGATTAAATCTTTTAATTAAATAAAAATGATCAAACCTTAGGA
>MU227334.1:273225-286322 GCA_018584345.1 Thuja plicata | reverse complement strand
GAGTGGACGAACTCTAAAATTCTGAAGTTAGCCTGGGAACACAATATAGAAAGATTTCAGCTTGTTGGGGATAAAATATGTTGAGATACAAAAGGAAAGGGATAGTAACAAAAAATGATCCCCTATATCAGGAAAAGGACATTCTGGGTGGTTATCCTGAAAAGATGATTTCATTAGGAGAGCATAAAGATTAGAAGAATCAATATACAATAATGCAAAGATATGGAGATAATTTTGAGCAAGAAGCAGTGTCAAATAGTTTCCAAAAATCTAAAAATCCATTGTGAGGCTGCATAAAAGGGACTAGTTTGGGTAGGCAGGTTTGAGGGGGACCATTGATCTTCAAAAGAAGCAGTGGGAGTGGATGAACTTTAAAATTCTGAAGTCATCCCTAGAACACAATATAGAGAGATTCTGGCAACTCGGGGATAAAATATGCTGAGATAAAAAAGGAAAGGGGAAGTAACAAAAAAAATGATCCTCAATATCGGGAAAAAGACATACTGGGTTCTGATCCTAAAAAGAGGATGGCATTAGGAGAGCGTAAGGATTATAAAAACCAATATCCTAAAATCTAGAGATATGGAGGTTATTTCAAGAAAGCAGTAGTGTCAAATAGTTAGCAAAAATATGAAAGCCATTGTGAGGCCATATAAAAGGGACTAGTTAAGGTAGGAGGGGGGGGGTAGAAGGCACGAAAACCCCTGGAAGGAAAATTACCGAAAACACTAAAAGTTAACAAGGATGAGAATTTAAATATAGGGCCTTGATAGGATCTTTCAACTGTGCCTAATAAAAATCCCCTCAAGACCCCAATTTCCTATCATGTATAAATGTTATACTCATCTAACCACTGCCATGTACAGAGTGTCTAAACTAGCAGTTAAGTTTATGAATTTTGAATACAGGTAATAAAAACATAGGCTTATGTGACATAGAAAATTTTAGTTGGAGGTTAACCTAAACTTGAATCTCAGAGTGATTCTAAAAGGAAAGAACCAGTGAATAAAATCAGCTAGGCGATCCACCAAAAACATGTACTATGAAAATTCACATACTTTGAAAATGGCCCTAAAATATTATGGCTACAACCATCTGAATAGTAGCATTTGGAAAGATATTGGTGATACCAGTTTGAATTTTTATGACTTGGAAAATTTGTACATAAGAGTAGATACCCCTTCCTTACATCCCATAACACAGAAGTTGGTTGAGAGTGGGTTAATCCAAGCCGTAGGCTTCCCTGTTGCCATCCAGGCCCCAGAAGTTATAATGGAGTGCATGACCCGATTTGACCCTGGCAATCAACAAATAAGGAATACAAACAATGAAGTGGTGGTAACCTTAGATAGGTAATCAATGCATAATTATTTTGGCCTTCCAACCAGAGTTGAATATACTGACTGCGACTTCTCAATGTATGCCTCATATTTTAATGAGAATAAATAATGTTGGAGAGGCGAGATGTGAGCCAATTGGTTTCTAGCCAAGAGGGCCCCAAGCTCCAAAATTTTGAAGATACTATACGGAACCAATCTTAAAAGAGAGATCATGGATATCCTGGTTCTGCTACATCATCTAGGGGGAATGAGGATGCCCTAAATTTTGAGGAGTGGTGGTATTTCATCATATGAACTATATGTGCTGGGAGTAGATATATTGACTTCAACTCAACTTCTAAGTGACAGGTTGACCGAAATGATGGTTATAGCTAAATGCACATCCTCATTCCATATGTCTTCCTATATCATTTATGTCCTGGCTTGTATACGTAGCTTATCTAGCTCAGAAGAATATGAGAAATATATAAATGTATATGATTTCTATTCATAATTGTAAATGCATAATAGTCATGAGAGTTTCCAAAGGGTAAATGATTCTTTCACCATGAGATTATGCAGGGAGCTCTAGGGCTTCCCTGAGCAGAGATTGTCCCCACAGGATTCATCGGTGATAACTACCTATGGAAACTATTTCACACAAAATTCTTGACATTTACTTACTATAGGATAGGGGCATTTGAAATTTACCCTTATAAGTTACTAATATATCTAGATGATAAGATCAACCTGGTAGAGCTATGTAGGTAGATTATTGAGGTTAATACCAGGTGTGGTGAACATCATAAAGAAGGAATATGATTTCCTATAATAGTTGGGGCTTATACATGCTCATCCTACACCAACACCCTTAACATGATAAAGAGTGCTAGATCCAAGTATACATTTGGGCAATACAATGTGCTTCGACCATACTTTGACCTAGTTAATTACGCCAAGGATAATTTATAGCTAGGGTCATCATTCCACCATATCCCCTCCTTAGAGTACTTTTGGGTGAATAGCAAGGATGATTTTGACATGAGGGAGCTATCCTGGTCCCAGCTCACTATTGAGAAGGTAAGACTCTATGGAATTAATGTAGATGTGGAGGGGGTTTCTGAAGATGGGATGGATATAATATCTCCATAATATGTGGGTAGGATAAAGGGGACCCCTCTAAAGCCCATCACATTTGAAGGGATAGAGCTGGATGATATCGACCTAAGGATGGTACCCATCCTTAACCAGATAATAGAGTGGGAAAAATGGAAACAGACATACAGGTGAGAGGAAAGCTCCACAAACCCTTTCCCACCCTAATTTGAAGCCTAACCATAGTTACAAGCAGAGTAGCCAAATCTGGGCCACTGAACCAAAATGAAACTCAGGCATCCGATGGGGATGATCAACCACCTGAGAAAGTCCATAACATGCAATGTACATGTGAGAGTGGGTCATTGCAAATAATTAACCTCAACCCACAAGAAGGCTCCCAGGAGGAAGAAGTAGGACAGAAGGTCATGGCTCCCCAGGGGGATTCACAAGAGAAACCATAAGAGATGTCACATGGAGTACAATCTTCAGGACCCTAGAGGAATAATTAGAAGGAGAAAATAAGCCTCTTACCCCACAAGGTGCCACACTTTTTATCCCCCTCCATATCTATGCAAAATCCTGTATTAGTGAGGAGGTTATTTGATATAGAGAGTCCAGCCACAGCTTCAAGAGTTCTATCATCACCTTCGTCGATATAGAAGACAATCAAGGAAAAAGGAAAAGAGAAGAGGATAGAGTACCTCTAGGTCATTTGATTAGTCAGATCATGAGAGGTCATCCAAAAACAAAAGGAAAAAATAAAACCCGTATATATTCTTTAATGGGGAAAGATCAAGAGACAAGGCATGTCATATTGGAGATTGCCCAAGCTAAAATGCAGGAAGATACCAATCAGTTGTCTCTTGCAGATTTTGATGTAAGTAATATTGATATAGGTCCTTTACACCATGATAGTACCGTAGATATGTGGGAGTTCACCCACCAAGAGGTTAGAAACATATTGGATGGGCTTAAGGGGGACAAGGCCAAAATTAAGTCCATTATAACTCACCTCACTGAATATATCAAAAAATCCCTTACCTCTCTCTCTGCGCAACCTGGACAACCATTCCATGAGACATTTGATCCCATATCATATACAAGTTAGGAGATAATTGCACAATTGGATGATGATCATCACATGGGGAAAATAGGTAGGGATTGGATCCATGATCTCAATTCCAGAGGGCTGCCACTAATCGATTGCCTTGGGGCTTGCTATAAGGTTTATATTCACCTTAAGGATGTGGTGATAAATGATATTCAGCTCCTAGCAGAAGAGAAGAGAAATAATGAGATCCTCCAGTCTATATTAGAGAAGTTGATAAAAATGAAGGTAGAGGATGCAGTTGCCAAAACGGAACTGGAAACTGCTGATGACCCTCTCCAAAGGTGGAGCTATTTATTGACATACAAGAGGGACGCTATAACATAAGTCCACGAACATGTACAACTCATGGTAGAAACCCTCAAATAAAGCATCTCATATATAGAGAAATACTTCACTGAGCTAGGTTGTAATTCCTATTAGGGCACACATGATGATCTCATCAATATTGAGGGTATGAAGAGTAGGTATCAGAAGAGTATAGACAAGATAATCAATCCTGCAACCTATCTGATTAGGGATATATCTAAACTGGCAGCTCCTAATGTATAACTATCTTCTTCCAACCAGGATGTTCAAGATATATACCAATAAATAAAACAAATAAAGAATGACCATATGTTTTGGACAGTGAGGAATGATTCTAGTCACCATCTCTAAGGATCATAATATGATGCGAGCTCTCACCACCATGGAAAGGCATCTAAAAACTACTCAGACTGAGGCAGAAAAGGTGCAAAGCAAAGAGGAAACCTGAGCTTACCTATTTAAGTAATTGCTTCTCCTTATACTTCTTGGTAAATTAACAATTATATTTACTTTGCTAGGTTATTATAATTTTCATCTTAAGGAGATAAGGGGACAATATTGTCCTTTGTTTATTTTGTAATTGATCATAATTACTGATTCATATCCTTCTTACTCAAATAGTTGTGTAAGGGTTATAGTTGATAAAATGATTACTCTACATACTCAGTGAAGGATAATGTGTTTGATTAAGGTTGTTTTACAATTTCTACTACTTTATCAATGAAAGGATTCTATATAAATTTTAAGAGAGCATGACTAAGTAGTTAGAATATCCCCAATTCCCTGATTAGCTAGTTTATCCGCTCTTTTATTTCCTTCTCTAGATATATATGGTTAATTATTATTTTATCAAAATCCTAGAAAAGGAAAATATCCCTGGCCAAAAGTGTGTCTAATCTCCAGTTAAGGAGAGAGCATTTCCTTAAGGCATTGATGATGATAGCTGAGTCACCTTAAATGTCTAATTTCTTACATCCTAAATCTCTACATAATAATAATCGTTACACCAGAGCAGAGAATTCTACCCCATTGTTGGTCTCCTTACCAAAGAATTTTAATATTTTTGCCACCTCATTTCCTTCCACATTATGAATGCAACAACCAATGCTAGCCAAGCCTGGGTTACCTCTTGAAGCACCATCAAAATTTAATTTTAGCCATCCCTCTTTTGGTGGTTTCCATTTATATTCATCTCATTTTTTTTGTGACAATATACACCCAATTCCAATAAAAGGAGGAATTTTAAAACCTTGCCACTTTCCTCTCATCTTCTCATCCCAATATGAAATAGCCATTTCCTATTTTTATCTTATTCATGTTTCAATTATTTGTCAGTTCTACGATAGAGGCCTCATTTTTAATAATAAGTTTTCCGACATCCAATTTCTTTTCCTGAAAAAATCCTCCTATTGCATTCTTTCCATATTTCCCATAGAATGATTGAAGGGGCCACAATCCATAGTGAGCCATAAATACTCCCTCACCTGAGGATAGGCCAAGAATTTAGTAGACTAGTTATAGTGTTTGAAAGCATTGATGTCCAACCAAGTTGTGAACATATCCATGTCAAACATTGAGTAGAGTATGGACACCCAAGGAGTAAGTGATCAATTGTCTCCTCATTTTCACATAAAGAACATCTGCTAGGTCCATGGTAACCCATATTCATAAAATTTTTAGGTGTCAGAGTCTTCTTATGCCATACAAGTCACGAGAAGGAACCAACCATAGGAATACATTCTTTTTTCAAACATAAAGTGTTGGGGGGATTCAGTATTTTTGATTAGCCTTGATCTCAGCAAGTGATATCCCTCCTTATCTATATAATTCCCACTCTTACTTCCATCCCAAAACAACATATCCTCTTTAAGGTTCAATGATGTTTTCCTTAGTTAGAAACTTCTATTCAAAGCAGCAGCATCCGCTTGGGAAAGACCAAGATCCTTCTAGTTTTTCCATTTCTATCCCATTCCTTCATCTACAAAGGAAACATAGTCAATGACTCTCTCACCTAATCTAGCCATCAGATACAATTTTTTCAATTTTAATATTCTAATATTTTATAAATTTGAGAGTACTAATGAATCAAAATACTTTATGAAAGATCTTAAAATAATGTAACTTATGACATGTTCATCTAGATATTAATAGATTTGATCCTTATAATAAGAATGGACTATAAGACATTTAAAGGAATTATTTCATAGTTTGTATGTACCGAGAGAGTATATCTTAATAAATATTTATATACAAAAAGGTGCATTACATTTTTTCTATAATAATTTTTAATAACTAAGAATAAATTTCTTTAAACTAAAATGACAAATTGCTTTATCCTATGTTTTATTATCAAATTCTAAATAAACACATTGGGAGTATGAATCAAAACCCAATCAATAAATCATATGAATTGCTAAAGTTGTTGGCAAATAATGAAAAATGCTAAATGTTAAATGGAAAAATATTGAGTTTTAAAATTTATTACGCCGAAAGTGTTCCCTTTCTGAGAAAAAAACTTAGCATTCAATATCTACTGGGCATAGTGTTCCATAATTGTACAAGATGATTGAAATGTCCTTATCCTCCATCACAAAATGATACCTCTATCGTAGGCCAGTAACTGCATTTTTCAGCATTCGTTTCTTCCCACCTATTCACACGTTTTCCTTATAACTCACGCTTTCAATTTAACCTACATCTAACATCTATTACAGAGATTGGTTTTAGTGTAAATTCTTTTGGTTTATTTTACCGTCGATTGAAGTAAATAGGATCATTGGATTGTTTCACCATTTTAACTTTATTTTATTCCCAACAAATTATTTTTCCCTCGCCATGTCATTCATTATCAATTTTTTAAATATTTTTATATAAGTTAGAAAATTTATATTTAAATATATGTTTAATATTTAAATTTATTTTCATACATAACATTATTATATATTTTATGTATTATGAATTATTATTAAAATGTGCTTTTGAAATTAATAGAAATTTTATATTTAATTTATTAGGTTTTTAATATAATTTAAATATTAAATTTCTTTTAATATGAATATATTTATGTTTATTTTATATTTTCATAAAGTGAATTATGAAAAATTACAATTAACAAAGTAAAAATCAAAAATGAAAATTTTGATAGAAAATATAATTTTTAACTAGCTTTCATTTGTCTTATGTATATTGTTATCCTCATCAAACAATATCTATGAACAATTAGAGTAATAAACAACTAAGGTTAAATAATAAATATAATAGTCACAAGTACAGCTAGTAAAAGTCACATATGATTGTGGATGATTTAATTTAATGATGAGACTAATTGGTATTATCCTCACTATTTCATTATTTAGAAAAAATACTTTCATCCTCATTATTTATTTTTCTTAAAATATTTCAATAGTATTAATATATTATTTATTTCCAATTGTATAGTTTTAAAAAGTCAAATTTAATAACTCAAATTCAAGAATATTTAATAGAATATTGCACAATTTGTAGCAATATATAATATGTAAAAAATAAATTACTAGTGTGTGATAGAAATAATTATAATTTTAAAGTAGGTTTCTTATAAGTTTATTTTTTTAATTAATGTGTTTATCTTGCTTATAAGTGCATCTTGGTTGAGTATAATAGCATAGAAATGAAAATCTTGTAAAGCAAGAATCAAGAGGCCATGACATCCTGTCTGACTTGTGGATCCAAAGAAGGCATTTTGGTGAGGCAATCATCCAGATCATTGATGATTGAAAACAGAGGAACACTCTACAAAGGCATATAATCAACTTCACTCTTACATGATGACGCCACATCTGTTATAGAGGAGACATTGCTTGTTGTAGGTCCTTCCCCTTCATGTTGATTCTTATTCTGGCTCTCTTTAGAGAGGCGCTCGTGAATATCTTGGACCTTGGCATCTACAGAAGAATGAAACATATATAGAACACTCCCATTTGAAGAAAAATCTCCCCAATTGAGAGTTAAAACATGTTGAAAGTCTGGGAAATTGAGCCTTTCATATTCCCCTCTTAGGTTATAGGCTTCTTTGTCATATGCAAATGCATCTTATCCTATAGTGTCAAAAGTGACAAGCCATAGCCTAGTTCTATTGCAAGGTAGCCTTATCTCTGTTACCCACTTTCCCCAATGTCTTTGTCTTACCCCTCTATATAGCTTCCTAGGCTTGGCCATTTC
Organism: Thuja plicata; assembly: GCA_018584345.1. Classification (NCBI taxonomy): domain Eukaryota; kingdom Viridiplantae; phylum Streptophyta; class Pinopsida; order Cupressales; family Cupressaceae; genus Thuja; species Thuja plicata. Next base: position 278,288 of record MU227334.1, on the reverse strand, counting down.
AATCTTGTCAAAAAATTTCATCGGTTGTCCTCTAGGAGCCAGAGGCTGATGATTTCTCAACTGTTTCTTATGATAATTGGAAATCCCCAAAACTTGTTGTTTTTGTGTTGCGCCATAGCTAAATAAAATTGCAAACATCCCATCTTCTAATTTCTCTATAATTTGGCCTAGATCTGCTTAAAGAAATGCCCAATAATTGTTGTTGTTGATCTTGAAAGGAAAAATCTCTTGAAGAAAAAGCCTAACCTAGTTGAGATCCAAGCATGGACTAAAAACCCACATCCACATACCATTGTTGATTATTACTACTAGTGGCTGGTAACCCTTCAAAATGTGAGCACAGGGGCCAAATCTCCAACATTACCATTTCCACTCATTAAAAATTCAAAGTTAGAATCTGACACTCTTTGAACAGAATTAACGCAGACATCTGGAATCCTGGACTGGAACATCATCATCATCTCTTTGTTTAGGCATGAAGAGCTAGATAAAGAGTTAATTGTTGGCTCATCATTATTTCCTAATTATGCTCTCAAGCTCCTCATTCCAATTTATGCATAGGGTTCTAGGGCCTTCATGATATTCTCACTTAGAGGATCCTTGGGGAGAGCCCAACCCTTCATGCTTGGAACATGAGATTGAAACTAACTCTGGGAAGCTCCTGCCATTTCTAACAAACCAATTCCTAACAACCACAACTTTTTCCGAAAATGATTTTCTGTTTGCATGTGACACTTTGCTAGTTAACGGTTTCTGCCCAAGAGAAGTGGTGCAAGGGCACCTTTTAGAGCACAAGGTCACATGAAGACACAAGGTACTTTAGAGAGTGAAAGACCATTTATCAAGGTAAATTGGGATGTTTTGAGGCTAATCATGACCATTTGTAATAATCAAACCAATGTAATGATGAAAGGTCCTAAAGGTCCTGATAAGGACCTAGGACCAAAATTTATTTTAAGAGAGGCCAATAGTGCCTTAGGGGATCTATGTGAATTTTATGGGTTAACTAGGTCCTAGGTGAAGCAAGATGCAAGAATTAATAAGTTAGAATACAACTAGAACAATAAAACAAGAGTTCAAAATTTAAATATTGGAATCATAACGGTTAGTTGTCATTTAGGGGAAAGCATAGTTAATAGTTTTTTTGAAGGACTAATGCATTCCAAAAGATTGAAACCAGTTTGGGGAAGTTATAAAACCATCCTGCATAGCCTAGTCAAGGCATGAGGATTCAGACAGTATGGAGGACACATAGAATGTACAGACGATGACATTGAAGCAATAAAATAACCAAATTCTGCAATATTCTCATGGTAGTTTGATTTGTTTCTCCTTCCTAAGCATCTCCAATGTTTGAGTAACTAAAATAAGAAGTTTTGGAATCCTTTCATATGTTTTGAGATTCCTTTTGGTTTGATCAGGCACTATATTTGCTGGCAGTCATAGGGGAACACATATTTTTTTGTAACAATTTGATTGTCTTCAATTGATTAGATGTCATTCCATGAATGCAAATTAATAATTCTCATGTAATGACATTATAATAACATGTATTATAATTTTCTAACAAGATAGTGTGTAGAGGGATATGCTAAATTTACTGATCAACAAGTTGTGTAGAAGGAACACTAAGATTGGAGCCTAAGGTGTAGCAGTAGATATTTTGTCCAAAGAGGGCATAATTTTATGGTGGAATCTATTTTGGGACATCATTTTAAAGGTGAATCAACCACTACTGGGTTGAAATAGTGTTGGGAGAGCCGATATTGAGAAAGCCCTAGTTTCAAGGGCTTAAGAGGAGTGATTTGGGGCTTTTGGGTATATAGAGCCTATATAGTAAAATTGAATTCATGTTCCTTTAATTTAAACCATTTCAAGACCCTGTGGAAGAATCCAAGGTCAGGGAGTGAAGGGATCTAGTAGTTGCTTTGCAAATGTGGGGTAATTAGCCTCTCAAATTCTGTCTTAGTTGGTCATTAGGGTCAATAGGTACAAAGAACCTAGTACAAGGGTTTGGATATGGTTTTTAGAATCCAAATGGGTATCTAAAAAACCATTTTTTTAGGAGTTGTTTGTAAATTTTTGGAGAGAAACTAATAAAACACTCGCTGTAAGGCTACTAGGAGATAAGCCTAATAGGACAATGTTTAGAGTTTTCCATTAATTTGGACATTTACAGCTTGATAAGTGGTGTATCCTAGTTGGTTTCGGTGTTTATAGATCCCTAGTGTCTTTGGGAGCCTTGGAGAAGGTTGTGTCCTTGATTTGAAACTTTGGAGTGATTGGTTGTATTGTGGATTTCTCCTTCCAAGCGCATTGCTGACAAGATTGAAAAATTTCATTGAATTCCCACCATTTCTATGCATCAAGACGCCTATTAGCTAAATATCTTCCTTTTCAGGTTAGGACAAGTTGAGCATCAAGATGATATCTATCACCAATTAATATATTATCAACAAAAGCCCTATATAGCCAATCTTTTGAGTGATCTTTTTCAAAACAAAAGCTCAGAAATATCAGTCTCTAACTCAATCTAAAATGGCATTGGAATTTGTGCTTGACATGAAGGCTGGAAATAGAGTTTCTAGTTATGCCAAAAATTCATCAGTAGAGGTGCACAATGTGCATTTTGTAATGCCCACCTTAGTATCTTGATATTTTGCACAGACATGATTTCTGTACCGAGCATTATGGACTTTATGTTTTGTTTATTTTGATTAGTTGATGAGACATTATGAGTATATGTTTGGATAATTATACTTATTTATGGAAGATAGAAAAAGATGTAAAATTTTTATTCAGTACATGTTCATATATTTGAATGTATTGTTTATAAAGATGATTCATTTCTTAATTTATATTATGGAGTAATGATTAATTTTGGAGCTAACCATGCTAATCCAATTATGCTTTGACATTAATGCTATCTGACATGTTTGTTGATTGAGGAGAGGTAGTCATAGTCACTTCTACAAGAGATCGACACTATGTCACACTCTCCCTCCTTGTTTGACACTGCTTGTATATTTATATATATGTACACAGATGTTTCTATTGACTTGGTGATGTAGGATGCAGGTACCAGGCATTGACTTCACCTGGCTACACAGGTCTAAGGGTGCCTTAAAAATCATCGAACGCTGTTGTGTGCAGATATTTCTAAGGCACTCTCAAGGAAACCTTGTTGACTTAAGTTTCTATTAAGGAAGCCACCTCAGTTGGGAGGGTTAAGCAGTTTTATGATTTTGTGATTTGGTGATTTATGCTTTAGTGTATGTTTTCTCTGTTTCATTATTTATATTTATATATTAAGAAATGAGGCTTCTTTGTATTTTTAAATATAATTTTGATGCTTAAATTATGTAATATATATATATGTATATGTATATATGGGTGCACACATATATACCTACAACATATATAAATATATATTTGTATAGAAATGTATTTTTATGTATGGATGTATCTTTATGCTTGTAAAATCAATGATGTAATTGTAAAATAAAATATAATAGAGTAATAAACACTCAATAAGTAAAACTAGCTTACCTAGGAGCTTTAAACCTGAGACCTCCAAGTAGTTAGGCTAGCTAGTTTCCATTGGGCTATGTGAAATCCTTGAGGATTCTTTTCACCTTTGTTTTTTTAATGGTCTTGGTGAGTTAAATAAGTAAATAAATAAAAACAAAACCTTTAGTTAATGCTTTTTGGATTTGTTTTAATATTTTTGAACCAACTATAGTAGTTGGAGCCATTGCTTCACGTAAAGAAACTCCTCCAACTATATGGTTGGCTTTTATTAATCGGAGGTGTGAGGGTTGGGAATTTTTAGAGGAGAAAATTTGATAACCATTTCGGAGAAGACAAATTTCAGAAGTATAATATAGTGGGAGTTAGGATTTCTCTTTGACGAAGGAGGAGTTTTATCTCAGGAAACAAATTAGAAATATTACCCGAAAGGAGAGAAGCTATCAAGAATATGGAAGAAGGTGCTGGTGCATACGGGAAGCGGAGGTTGTTCTACTTTGGAAAGCTTTCTCCGCAGGACCCTAGGTAGGGTCTGGAACAATATAGAAATACTCCTTATTTGTTTTAAATTGTGTGTGTGTGTGTGTGTGTGTGTGTGTGTTTAATAATGTTTGATATTTATTTCCTGAAAGTTTATGTGGTGGGAATTTTCTAAAAGATGGAGAATAGTGTATTGATTTATTTAGAAAGAATAATGTTAGATGATGATATAATTTCCTTTAACTCACTTTGGGAAGGTTATGGTTTCTTTGTGGATGTATAGTATTCTTTTCTTTGTGTTTTTAGGTTTCATGGAACTTTAGGGAGTTTAGGTATGTTTTTTTAGGATATTTTGGGAAGTTCTACAAATGGTTCTTTTCACCTTATGTTCATGCAGATTTTGAAAATGTTTTGTCAATTGTTTTGTTCTGTTTATTTTGGTCTGCATCTTCTAGTTTGATCTTTTCCTCTATCTACTTCCTTGCTCCTATTTTAATTTTCAATATATTTCATATGGTAGAACAATAATTTTCTCTTAGTATGTCTTGTGTACTACATCCTTGTTATCTTCCTTATATTTCTCATGGCTAAGGATTAAGACTCATCCTAAGGGTCTGAGTACATAGGAGAGTTTCTTTTACATATGAATCAGAGCATTTGATTTGTTTTCTTTTCTTTTGGTATGTTTTGAGGTAGGGAACTATATACCCTAGGTAAGTGGCTGACCATAGGTGCCAAAACCCAAAGTGGTTGACGGGGAATTGTATGGGTGAGTTTGTAAATAAGTGATAACATAAAATTAACATGGGAGGGGGTTTACAAAAGATAATGAAAAATATATATTTAATGGTTAAGTCCACATAGACCTATTGTAGTACTGGTACCATCGGTAAATTCTAGGGTGGATCCTTAAACTTTGAGAGGGGAATGATGTTACATGGTTGCTAGGGAGGATCCATATGCATAGGATATGCGATGACACTCACCTAGACGATATTCTAGAACCTAAACCTTTGGTGCATACTATGGTGGTGCTTTGTTTATTATATATATAT
>MU227334.1:242196-273074 GCA_018584345.1 Thuja plicata | reverse complement strand
AAGGGGAATGTTTATTTGGAAATAAGAAAGTTGTAATAAATGAATGTGATTGTGTATCTTATATGCTTTCTCTCTTGAATCTTGAAATGAAAACTGAAAGTAAGAGTTATTTATGTTTTGGAAATACAAGTGAATTATGTATAGGAAAGGTTAATTGGAAAAGAAATTAATTGAAAGAGTACAAATGTGTTTATAAGTATCATGTTATTTATTTATGTCTCATTTCTAAAATCTAAATACGATGAAAATTTATAAAGGAAATGAATTCATTAAGGTAGTTAATAGAATTAATGGTTTTTATATTCATGACAATAAAAAAGGGGAACCTTTAAGGAAATTTTCATATTCATATTGGCTAAAGCACTTCTTAGTGAGGAACCATAATTTATTGAATGTTTGAAGATGTTAAGTTGATCACCGAAATGAAGAAAGATAATGCAATACATTAAATCAGTTAATGGATTGTATTGTCATTGATGTCAACTCGATATAATCTGATTGGTAATATACAAAGTGGCAAAAACTTGAGAGAATAAGAGAGATAAATATTATGCTTTCGGTAATGCATAAAAGATCAAAATTCACTAAGTGACCACAAACACCATAGGGTAGTGCACCCCAACAGAAAGATAAACCCAAAAGTAAAGTCACAGTGTTTCCCAAGAAAGAAACCCAACAAACATTACTAACGAGCATAATAAAAATCATTACTGACGATCACAACTTCATAGTTATACCCAACGGACAGACAACCCCAACAGATAGACAACCCTGACGGAGATGCCTGAGGAGAACTGAAGTGTTGACCGAAGATAACAAGAGTCAAAACACCGAAAGGAACTAAAGTTCAGAAATGACAAAACACTTAGCTGGAAAGAGCTAAAGATAGAGTTAACTGATTGTTAACATTGTTTTCATCAACAAGTTAAAGCCAGAGATAAGAGAAATATTTAAAGCTATTTTATTCCATTTGTGAAGGAGAAATCTATGAGATAAAACTGAAGTGAAGCTTTAAATCAAGATTGGCTATAATTATGGATCACACTAAGAAAAAGAAAGTCAAGAACTTAGAAATGGTGATATCATGTCTATAAAGAGACAATATAATTCATTATGAATTAGGGGTGTGAATAGAAGAAGAGGATGCTAGAGAGAAACTGATGAAGAACAAATTCATACAGTCTTGATCAATTAAGATGAAGAACATAGCTAATTATGTGGACACTGAGCAACAAAGAAGCACAACATCACTGATCATAAAGAAGTGGAGCAAAGGTATTAAAAAGATACATTGATTAGAAAGGTATTATGATCTTACAATAGATCTAAAAATCTACAAGTTTATAGTTGTATTTGTGTGTTGGAATTGAGTTGGATAACTGAGAGGGGAGGGGTGAATCAGTTACCGCAAAAACAAATCCAAGTCCCTTAGATGTCTGAAACAATTTAGTCACTATTTCTCGGTTAACACATATATTCTAATGTCACTCGATTAACATAGAAAATATTAAGATATTAAATGTGATTATCTTTAGTAATTAATTGCAGAAACATAAACAATAAAGAAAATGAAATGTACACAAATAACACCAAGATTTAACGTTGAAACCCAATATAAGAAAACCACCAATTACAACTAGTCACTATTTTTCACTCTTCTGAAGTGGGACCTATTAGGAGCCAACCCTGTTAAAGGTTACAATAACACACTGTTAGGTGTGACCATGCTAGAGGATTGAATCACCATGTAAGGAGTGGCCTTGTGAGAGCTCTTCAAAAACTTCAATGTAGAAATTTCACCTTGTGAGAGGATTAAAAAATACTATTAAGTCTACTCTGTTAAGAGATTTTGATCACTGCTATAGTTGTTAGAAAGTAACAATGGATTGACCTATTTTGATAAGAAATTATCTTTGTTGATTCAGATCTTTGTTCTAGATTAAATACTTGATCCTCACTGATCGGATATTCTATTGTAGCTCCTTATGTTTTGTCCTCAATCAAAATCCCATCTGATTTTTCCTTCACTCTTCATATCATTTGTACACACTATCTCTCAATATTCAATCCAAACTTGAATTTATATTTATATGATAAGCCTTGTCAAGTCAGACTTAATATCCTTCCAAATAAATAATAAAACTCTGTCTATCAGCTGTATACAAATAATTATCCTTAAAATATAAACTCCTATTAGTCGGATGACACTAACTGTTTTACTCGGTCAACACAGAAATCCTTCAACGCCCGACCAACACTGTAATGCTCGAGTGAACTCGGTTAGAACAAAAAATCACTTTGGTCCTCTTCAATGCCTAAGAGAGCTTCGCATGAACTAACTATGCTCAGATAGGATTAGAAATTTGTGTAAACATCACTATACTTGTGTAAACATCAATGACAATACACAATTGAATAATTGTCTTCAACAATCTCTCTCTTTGGCATTGATGGCAACACAACATGTAATAATACAAAGAATTATAGAGAAGAAGATATAAGAATGAAATTATTATTATTTTCCTTAGCTTCATTCTCATTCTCATCCAATTTTATTAATGTCTTTATCTTCATCCTGATTCTCATCCAAATACTCCCTTAATCCCTGAAATACAAATTTCTCCCTCTTAAATTAATCTTTTTTTCTTATAAAGTTCTCCCTCTGTCATCAATCTTTGCATTAGTAATCTTTATGACATACAGTAATCTCTCCCTCTATCATGAATCAGTATGACATACAGTAATCTCTCCCTCTTTGACAACCAATGCAAAAGACACCAACTGACATTTCCAATGAAGTTGTAATGTACCTGTCTGTATTGGTTCATATGCAATAAGCTCTCAATACCTGCATCAACATGTTAAGTTTGTTCTATAACTCAGTTGATGCATCACTAAACTATGTTTTAGTGAGCCTCAGTTAGGGAAATTACCCCTATCTTTCCTATAAGATACAAAAATGCATCCTTAGGTAATGGTTTTGTGAATATGTCTGCAATTTGTTCTTTAGTATTCACATATTCCAATCTTACTTCCTTGTCTTGAACCAATCGTCTCAAGAAATCATACTTTATTGAATTATTTTTAGTCTTAGTATGGATCATAGGGTTCTTTGAAATGTTTATAGCTTTGGTGTTGTCACAATAGATAATAATTGGTTCTGTGATTTCCACCTTCATACTTGACAACAAATGTTTGAACCATATGATGTTTGAACAATTTACTGCTGCAACAACATACTTTGCTTCTGTTATAGATTGAGAAATGTAGTTATATTTCTTTCTTGTCCAAGAGACTAACTAATTTCCAAGAAATAATGCTCCTCCACTTGTGCTCTTTTTTTCATCAACACTTTTAGCCCAATCAACATCACTAAAAGTCTTCAAATCAAAGTTTCCTCCTTTCTTATACCATAATCCATAATCTTCAATACCCTTAAGATATCTCACAATACTTTTTATAGCCATCAAATGATTCTCTCTAGGATTAGTTGAAAACCTTACAAAAATACCAACTACTAATGCAATATTAGGTTTGGTGTGAACAACATATTGAAGTTTACCAATCATGGATCTGTAGGTAGTCTAGTTTACTTCCTTTGAATCATCATCATTAGACAACTTATGTCCAGTAGGCATAGGTGTTCAAAATTTTCTGGAGTCTTCCATCCCAAATTTCTTCATTATCTCTTTGATTTATTTAGATTGGGTAATGTAGATACCATTGTTTATCTGATAAACTTGTAAACCAAAAAAGAATTTAATTTCACCAAACATAGACATTTCAAATTCCTTACTCATAGCTTCCGAGAATGCTCTACATAAGTATCATATACAGTAAACAATATATCATCTACAAATATTTCTGCTAATAGTATCTTGTTTTGAGGTCCTTCTTTGATATACAAGCTTCTATTGTCATTAGTTCTCTAAAATCCAATGATTATCAAGTAACCATGCAGTCTTTCAAACCAAGCTCTAGGAGCTTGCTTAAATCCATACAATGCTTTGTGTAATTTTCAAACCATATTACTTTTGTTAGGATCTACAAAACCTTCGGGTTGCTCAATATAGACTTCCTCTTCAATAATTCCATTCAGGAATGTAGATTTTACATCCATTTGTTATACCTTCTATCCTTTGTGTGCAACATATGCCAGAGGAGTTATGACTCCTTCAAGTCTTACAACAGAATAAAAAATTTCATTTTCTCCATAATCATTACCCTCTTCTTGAGTATATCCTTTACATACTAATCTTGCCTTGTTTTTGGAAACTTCTCCTTTTTCATTCATCTTGTTTCTGAAAACCCACTCAAAACCAATCAAATTCTTATCTTTTGGTCTGGGTACAAGAGTCTAGGTTTTGTTCTTTTCTATTTGATCAATCTCTTCATTCATTGCTTTAATCTAGCTTTCGTCATTCAATGAATCTTTAGTAGTTCTAGGTTCAATTTCACTAAGCAAACATGTACCTTTAATTTTGTTCCTTGTCTTTACACCTTCTATCTAATCTGAAATTATTTGTTCAGGTGCATGATGCCTTTTGACATATTTTGAAAGTACACGTTCCTTCCTTCTTGATTCTGGGCTTGTTCCACTGGGTTCATCATGATCAAAAGTTCTATTATGTTCTTCTGTCTAATACTCAAGTTCCATTATTTGAGACTCAGGTGCCTCTGTCTGAGACTCAGGTGCCTTTATCTGTGACTCAGTTCCCTTTGTCCATGACTCGGTCTCTTCAGTCTGTGACTCAATTTCCTCTACCAGCAGCTCGGGTTGCATAGCTTGCAAATCAGGTTGAAGTGTTTGAGTTTGTGCAAATGATTTCAGTGGTTTTGAAGGATGTTGTCCAGTCACCATTTCTTGTATGTTAGGTATAGTATCAGGTTCATAATATACAAAGCTTTTGTAATCCAGAGGCTCTTTACTACTTTGTTCTTCATCTCTTTTTGCTAACTCATCAATCCTTACATGCACACTTTCTATGACTTTATGAGTAGAAAGATTCAAACATTTATATGCTTTGTTTTTATAGGAGTAGCCTAGGAATATACCTTCATTACCTTTTACATTAAATTTTCCATTTCTTCCATCCTTCAAGATATAACATTTACTTCCAAATACTTTGAAATAACGAACATTAGGTTTATAGCCATACCATAATTCAAAAGGTGTCTTCTCAGTACCTTTCTTTAGTTGAACTCAGTTCAAGGTGTAAATTGCAGTGATGATGGCTTCCTTCCAGTATTTGGTAGCAACATTCTTTTCTATCATCAAGGTTCTTGCACAATCCATAATGGATATGTTCCTTCTTTCTACTATATCATTTTGTTGTAGAGTACCTGGAGCAGATACTTATCTTTTGATTCCTCTTTCATTGCAGAATTCATTGAATTCATTAGAAATGAATTCTCCTCCTCTATCAAATCTTAAGCATTTGAGTTTCTTTCCTGTTTCTTTTTCAACTCTTGCTAGGTACAATTTGAACTTCTGAAAGGATTCTGATTTTTCTTTAAGAAACATAACAGTCATCATTCTGGAATGATCAACAAATAGAATGAAATGCTTCTCACTTGTGTAACTTTTTGTTCCAATTGGTCCACATAAATAAGTATGTACCAATTCCAAAACTTCTTCTATATTGTAGCTCTTTCTCTTGAAGCTAGTTCTACCCATCTTCCCAATTTGACATTATTTGCATATCGCTAGTTCAGGTTTCTTCAGAATAGGAATTCCTCTTACTCTTTTTTTCTTGCTTATGTTAACTAGGTTATCAAATTTCACATGGCATAACCTTTTATGTCATAACCAAATTTCTTCTACTTGTGCAATAAAAAATGAACTTTCATTGAGATCAAGATAAAATAGATTACCTTTTGTTTGTCTTCCAGTTCCAACTAGGTTTCCCTTACCATTCAGGAGCTGGCCTTATCATTCATGAATTCTACCTTGAAACCAATGTTACTCGGCTATGACACACTTAGTAGATTCTGCCTTAGTCCTTCAACCCAATAAGAATGATTACATTTGATTCCTTCCATTAAAGGAATACAACCTTTACCTTTCACATAGTAGGGTTCATCATTCCCAAAACTGACACTCCCACCATCATAGTGCTCAAGATGTTCAAATTTTGTTTTATCACCATTCATGTGGTGAGAGAAACCAATATCAATAATCCAAGTGCCATTCTTGCTAATATGAGAATATAGTGCTTTATTTTCATTATCTTTATTATTTGACTCATCCTTAATAGAAATATAAACCATTTCATCTTCATTTTCATCACTATCAGCATCTTTCGCAATGTAACAAGATTTATTACCCTTGTCTTTGTAGCTTTTGTAGATTCTGTAATCTTTCTTGCCTTTATACTTGTTAAACTTTTTCTCACTTTGTCTCCCTTGTTTGGACACTTAGCAGAAATGTGACCAACCTCATCACATGAAAATAAAATTAATGAAATTATTCCTTTGTATTGTCCTTTTCCTTTTGCGGCTCTCCTCGCAAGTAATGTTTCAATTATTTTGAGATCTTCATCATCAGATTCATCTTCATTATCAATCTGTTTTCCTTTCATCTTTCCAAAGTTTAATTTAGCTTTGAATGGAGACTCAAGATTGCCAATATTAGGAGAGTAATTGTCAAATTTATCCACTTCAAAGGCTATGAGTCTTCCAACCAATCCATCTAGAGTTATACCATTACTGCATCTCATTTCTTGAATAGCTAAAACTCTACTTGCATAGATAGGAAGTAAAGTTCTCAATACCTTACTAACCACTGTTGTGTCTTCAATTACTCCACCACAAGATCTAATGGAACTGACACTTTTCTTGATTCTTTCACTATATTTGGTAATGTCCTCTCCTTCTTTCATTTTCATTTGATCAAATTGACCTCAGAGAATTTTTTCTTTGTCTCTCTTTACATTGACATCTCCTCCATGAATATCATGCAATTTATTCCACATATCAAAGGTAGTAGGGAATTCCTTGACTTCATCAAATTTGGAATAGTTGAGTGTAGAGGCTATATCAATCGTCATTATGTTATGATGCTTCATGTCTATCATTTGATCCACAATCAAAGGTCTCGGTGGTTCCAAATACCTATGGTCCAAGAATTGCAAACTAGTATCTCTAATTGTAGATAGATGTAGTCTCATCAAGACTTGCCATGCAGAAAAATTGTCTTTGTTAAGCTTCGGGATCTCCCTTCTGTAAGATAGCTTAGATCTTTAGCTTAGGCCTCAAAGCCTTTCCTAAAAGCACCAAGCACTCTAATACCAATTGTTGGAAACGAGCTGAGTAACTAAGAGGGGAGGGGTGAATCAGTTACCACAAAAATAAATCCAAGTCCCTTAGATGTCTGAAACAATTTAGTCATTGTTGCTCGGTTAACAAAAATATTCTACTGTCACTCAGTTAACATATCAAATATTAAGACATTAACTGTGATTATCTTTAGTAATTAATTGCACAAAAATAAACCATAAAGAAAATGAAATTTACATAGATAACACCAAGATTTAACGTGGAAACCCAATATGGGAAAAACCACCAATTGCAACTAGTCAATGTTTTTCACTCTTCTAAAGTGAGCCTTGTTAGGAGCCAACCATGTTAAAGGTTACAATAAAACACTGTTAGGTGTGACCCTGTTAGAGGATTTAATAACCCTATAAGGGGTGGTGTTGTGAGAGGTCTTCAAACACTTCAATGTAGAAATTTCACATTGTGAGAGGATTTACAAAAGACGGTTAAGTCTACTCTATTAAGAGATTTTGATCACTGCTACAGTTTTTAGAAAGTAACAATGGATTGACCTACTTTGATAAGAAACTATATTTTCTGATTCAGATCTCTGTCCTGGATTAAATACTTCATCCTCACTGATTGTATATTCTGTTCCAACTCTCTATGTATTCTCCTTAATAAGAATCCCATCTGATTTCACCTTCACTCTTCATATCATTTGTACACACTATCTCTAAATATTCAATCCAAACTTGACCTTATATTAATATGATAAGCCTTGTCAAGTTGGCCTTAATATCCTTCCAAATAAATAATTAAACTCATGTTTGTTGAATACATATAACTAATTATCCATAAAATATAAACTCCTATTAGTCGGTTAACACTAACTATTTTACCCGGTCAACACTGAAATCCTTCAACGCCCGACCAACACTATAATGCCCGATTGAACTCGGTTAGAACCAAAAATCACTTTGGTCCTCATCAATGCCTGAGAGTGCTTGGCATGAACTGACTGTGCTTGTATATGAATAGACATTTGTGTAAAAATTACTATACTTGTGTCAACATCAATGACAATACAAAATTGAACAATTGTCATCAACAATGTGAACAGATCATTTACTGTTTTAGTTTAACCATTGATTAAGAAAGTCTCTTAACCAAGTAGGACTTAAGAATCCTTTCTATATTGAGATACATCCCAAGGAGTATCAAAAATTTTGATCATGAAGATAGCATGAGATGCCAGATACCATTTGACAAACTACAATGGGTTTGGTCATAGAAGGTAGCATAGAGATGCTAGATATCAAGTGACAAACTATTCTATTTAAATCCTCTAAAAAGGTCACACCTAACAATGTGTTTGTAACCTTTAACAGGGTTGGATCTTCATTGAGCTCACTTTAGAAGAGTGAAAATTTTATGTTACCGGTCCCAAGTTATTTTTCCATTAATAAAGTTTCCATGTTAAAAATCCATGTGTCAATGTGTTTGTGAGTCATTACTCTAGTGTTTTACATTACACATAACTAATCCAGATTGATCGGTATACACTAAGAAATTTACTGTATTTCGGTAAATGAAAGACTGGTAAATGGTAAACAGTAAGAATAAGGTTTAACAATGAACTCTGAGCAATAGTTATTTGTTAAGATTATTTGAAGGCATTCATCTTGTAGGACTGAAGATAACTGGAGGCTTAATATTGTGGTACTAAGTTTTTGGGTTAATATTATTGGAATAATTTTTGAGGTCACTGATTCACCCCCCCCCTTCAAAATTCTAACAATTTCTATCAGACTTGTGTTCTTAGAAAGGGAGTTTAACAACTCAAGCAAAAGATCAGAAGAGGAACAAACGAGATGTGCCCAAGTGGAATAAAGACAACTTTGCATCATGGCAAAGAAGAATAAGACTCTACCGACCATGTATTGGTATTGATGTTACTCAAAACCTAGATATTGAATATGTGTTGCCTATAGGACCTCACAGGCTTGAGAAATTGAGAAAAAAGAATGAGCATAATTGCATGATGAGAGAACTTTCTTCCTCACTCTCCGATGTTGAGTTTGAAGATGTCAAAACCTGCACCTATGCAAAAAAAATGTGGGATAATTTGAAGCTGGTACATGGAGGAGATGCTTATGTACTAAGAGCCAAGGTAGAAAGCCTAAGAGGGAGGTTCGATGAACTAAGGATGAAAGAAGGAGAAAATATCACTCAGTATAGCTACAGAATCAAAGAGGTAGTCAATTCTATCCAAGGAGTTGGAGGTGTACTTTAAGAAGAGAGAGTGGTAAGTAAAATCCTAAGAGCCTTACTGTCTGTATATGCTATTAGAGTATTCTCTATACAAGAAATGAGAGTAGTTGCAAATAATACTATTACTCTAGATAGTTTGATTGGTAGACTGATTTCATTTGAGATGAATAACTTTGATAATAGTGTCTTACCATCTATAGAGTCTGCATTCAAATCTTCTTTGAAAATAAGTAAGTCAAGTCATAAAAACACTATGAGGAATGATAGTGAAAGTGATAGTGATTACCAAGGACTTGATGATATTGAAGCACTAATGGAAAGAAGATTGCAAAGAGGCAAAGGTACATAAAAAATTAAATTACCACTTGTATGTTTTAATTGTAAAGAGGTTGGACACTTTGCTGCAAGATGTCCTAACAAAAGAAAAGATGATAGAAGTAATGAAAAAACATATGAAAAGAAGTTTGATCAAGGTGATAATAGAGATTGCCGAAGAAACCAAAAATCTAACAAAAGAGATACCAGAGACTACAAGGAAAAAGGAAAGAAAGATTGTTACCTAGGTGAGAACAGAGCTGATGATACTCACACCAAATTTGATGAAGACATTGAGATGGTATTTGTAGCCATGAAGGATGATTCAGACGAAGAAGAAAGGTATGTAGAAAGGTATGTAGAGACTCCACTCATATCTAAGGTTAGTAAGAATGATGTCTGGATTATAGATAGTGGTTGCACTCACCACATGACCAGTAATGAACAAAATTTTGAAACTTTTGAATACTATAATGGTGGATAAGTAAGAATGGGTAATGACACACCTTATCCAATTGAAGGTAAAGGAACCATAATGTTAAATAAAATGATCTAATGTGAAAATGATTACTAGGTAAAATGACTTAATTACAATATATTGAGTGTTTCACATCTGAATCACATAGATCACTGAGTAGCATTTGAAAATAAGAAGGCAAGGATTTTCAATGAATTAGGAAGATTGATCGGAACTGGTGAATAGACAAAAGGTAACCTTTTCTATCTTGATGATAATAACACCACTTGTTTAATGGCTAGAAACAAAGACATATGGCTGTGGCATAAAATACTATGCCATGTGAATTATGACAACATGATAAAGATAAGCAATAAAAGAAGAGTAAGAGGCTTACTGAGCATGTCAAAGGCTGAGAATATCATGTGCAAGAATTATCAAAAAAGTAAAATGACAAAGTCTAGTTTCAAGAGTAAAGCCCATACATCTAATTCCATTCTAGAATTAGTCTATATTGAATTATGTGGACCCATGAGGACAAAGACTTACTATGGTGATAGGTATTTCATTCTCTTTGTAGATGATTATTCTAGAATGATGACATTTATGTTCTTAAAAGATAAATCAGAAGCATTCAAGATGTTTAAATGGTATAAGGCTATGGTAGAAAAATAAAGTAGTAAGGAATTGAAATGCTTAAGATTAGATAGAGGAGGGGAATTTGTTTATGATGAATTCACTAACTATTACAATGGGCATGGAATTAAAAGACATGTTTATGCACTATGAAAACCACAACAAAATGGAATTGCTGAAAGAAGAAACAAATCAATTATTGATTGTGCAAGAACAATGATGATAGAGAAAAGCATCACTCAAACATTCTAGAGGGAAGCTGTCAGTACTATTGTCTACACATTGAACATAGTACAATTGAATAAAGACACCAAGAAGATATCGTATGAGCTTTGGTACGGTTACACACACAATGTAAGTTACTTTAGAATTTTTGGTAGTCAATGTTAGATTTTGAAAGATGATAGAAATGGAAAGCTTGACTCCATAAGTGATGAAGGTATCTTTCTAGGGAATTCCACAAAAAGAAAGGCTTATAAATGTCTCAACAAGTCCTCTAACAAGATCATTGAAAGTTCAAATTTAAGAATAGATGAATTTGCAGAGAAGAATGATAAGGAAATCGGAAAAGAAATAGAAGACTACAATAGGTTTTTTTACACTGAAGAACCTAGCACTCTACCTGAGAAATAGTGTATCACTCCCTAGCAATAGAACATTGCACTTGAGCATCAGGTCACAATTACCAAAAATTAGGAAAATCCTAGAGATGATGTTCCGAGCAATGGAGATCAGAATGAAGGTCAAGAAGATGATGAAAATGATGGACAAAGAGCTGAACTAAAACTTGCTAAGTATGTCAGAAGACATCACCCATAGAATCAAATCATAGGAGACAAGAAGGCTGGAATGAGAACAACAATTCACTGAACACTAGATGTTTAATTTATGACTTTGAGCCTAAATTTGTTAATAATGCACTTGAAAATGAGGAATGGGTCAGTGCTATGAATGAAGAGATAGAATAGATTGAGAAGAATAGTACATGGACATTAGTACCGAGACCAGATGACAATAATTTCATCTAAACCAAATAGATATTTAGAAATAAGTTGAATGATACTGGAGAAGTCACAAGGAATAAAGAAAGATTAGAATGCAAGGGCTATGCACAAGATGAAGGTATTGATTATGAAGAAATATTTGCACTCATTGCCAAAATAGAAGGAGTTAGAATATTACTTGCTTATGTTGCATTCAAAGGATTCAAGGTATACCAGATGCATGTCAAATCTACGTTCCTAAATGGAATACTGGAAGAAGAACTATACATTGAACAACCAAAAGGGTTTGTTGATCCAGACAAGAGAAAAATGGTATGTAGACTACATAAAGCCTTGTATGGATTGAAAAAAACACCTAGATCCTGGTATGAAAGACTTCACTCCTATCTCATAAGCATTAGATTTGTAAGAAAAAGTGAAAATAGCAATCTGTACATAAAAGAAGATACTGATGATAACATTCTGATTGCTGAAATATTTTTTGTTGATATCATATTTGGGGGTAATGATATGTTATGTAAATCATTTTCTAATGAAATGAGCAAAGAGTTTGAAATGTCTATGTTTGGGGAGATCAAATTCTTTCTTGATCTACAAATTCTTCAACAAGATGCAGGCATATATAGATCACTCAATCCAAATACATACAAGAAGCGTTGAAGATATTCAAAATGGAAGATTCCAAGCCAGTTGGAACACCTATGGCAACCAGATGTAAATTGACAAAAGAAGACAAATCAAATAAGGTAAATTAGACCTTTTATAGATCAATGATTGACAAACTAATGTATGTTGTTCATACTAGACCAGATATAGCACAGTCAATTGGAATAGTTGCAAGATTCTCTGCTAATCCCAAAGAATCACACATTACTTATGTCAAGATAATTCTGAGATATCTAAAGAACAACGAAGACAATGGCTTGTGGTATAACAAAAAGGGTAAATTTGAGCTTCAAGTCTATACAAATGCTAATTGGGCTAGAAACTTAGATGAACGAAAGAGAACAACTGGAGGAGCATTCTTCTGGATGACAGAATTGTGACATGGATCAGTAAGAAGCAAGGATGCATCTCACAATCTACTACAGAAGCCAAATATGTGGTTGCTGCTGCAAATTGTTCAAATATTGCATGGATCAAACAATTATTGGAAGGTATGAATATAAAGATTTTTTAACCAGTGACTATCTATTGTGATAATACTAGTGCAATAAACATATCAAAGAATCCATTCATGCATGCTGAGACTAAGAATATTGCTATCAAGTATCATTACTTAAGAGAAAAAGTGAAAGTAAATGAATTGATACTAGAATATGTTCAATCAAAGGAACAATTAGCCGATATATTAAAAAAGGCATTACCGAAAGATATATTTCAGTACCTCAGACAAAGACTAGGGGTCCAACCCTTGTCTATCGATTGGTAAACTGACTAGGAGGTTGCATCAACCTATACACAAATAAAAAGATCATTCATGTTGATGCAAGAAGGGAAATGGACTGCAAAGATACATATGTACATAGCAAGGTACAAATATGCGCTGAACACTAGAGATAATTTTGGCTAATACAGAGTTGTATTGCTAATGGATAGGGAGATTCAAGGAGTATATTATAGAAGGGTGAAAGGATATAAATTTGGCATAATAAAAGTTTACTTTTGCATTGTTGTCAAAGGGAGAGAGATTCGAAGTGAAATAATTTCCTAAGAATTCAAAGGGAGAGATTATCATTATCCAAAGGGAGAAAATATCCAAAATATCTAAAGGGAGGAATTACATATGAAATATCCATCAAAGGGAGAGATTAAAGGAGATATTGTTGTCAAAGGAAAAAGAGATGATCAAGGAGAGGAATAGTTAAAGGGAGAGCAACATCAAAGAAAGAATCATAAGGTGCTACATCTATCCAGTGAAGGGATTAAATCTTGAAGAAAACACTCTCCAAGAAACAAATCTAAGATATATGAGCTTACCAAGAGCCATAAATTTGTATTGGTTATAAAACAAAAAGAGTTGGGAGAGATTGATAAACTTCAACTTGGTATATTTCATATTGTATTAGTAATAATATAGTGTGTTTCCATCAATGGCAAAGGGAGAGATTGATGAACCATAATTGATTGAATGTTTGGAGATGTTAAGTTGATCACAGAAATGGAGAAAGATAATGCAAGACATTAAATTAGTTAATGGATTGTATTGTCATTGATGTAAAATTGATATAATATGATTGGTAATATACAAAGTGTTAGAGACTTGAGAGAATCAGAGAGATAAATATTATGCTTTCAGTAATGCATAAAAGATCAGCATTCACTAAGTGATCACAAACACCGATGGGTAGTGCACTCGAATGGATAGATAAAGCTAAAAGTAAAGTCATAGTGTTTCCCAAGCATGAAACCCGATAAGGATTACCGATGAGAAGAATCATAAGCATTACCGATGAACATAACTTCACAGTGATGCACGACGGACATAAAACCTCGATGGACAAACAACCCCGATGAAGATGCCCAAGGAGAACTGAAGTGTTGACCGAAGCTAACAAGAGTTAAAACACCAGAATGAAATGAAGTTCAGAAATGACAAAACACTTAGCTAGGAAGAGCTAAAGATAGATTAACTAGTTGTTAACATTGTTTTTGCTGACAAGTTAAAACCATAGATAAGAGAAATATTTAAAGCTGTTTTATTCCAGTTGTCAAGGAAAAATCTACAGGATAAAAATGAAGTGAAGCTTTAAAGAAAGATTGGCTAGAATTGCAGATGATGCAAATAAAAAGAAAGTCAAGAACTTAGAAATGGTGATATCGTGTCTATAAAGAGACAATATAATTCATTATTAATTAGGGGGTGTGAATAGAAGAAGAGGATGCTGGAGAGAAATTGATGAAGAACAACTTCATACATTCTTGATCAATCAAGTTGAAGAATAGAGGTAATTCTATGGACACTGAGAAACAGAGAAGCACAACATCACTAAGTAGAAAGAAGTGGAGAAAAGGTATTGAAAAGATACATTGATCATGAAGGTATTATGAGCTTATAATAGATTTGAAAATCTACAAGTCTATAGTTGTATATGTGAACAAATCATTTAGTATTTCAGTTTAACAGTTGATTCAGAAAGTCTCTTAACTGAGCATGACTTAACAATCCTTTCTATATTGAGATACATCCCATGGAGTATCAAAAATTTTGATCATGAAGATAGCATGAGATGATACCATTTGAAAAACTACACTGGGTTTGGTCATAGAAGGTAGCATAGAGATTCCAGATATCAAGTGAAATACTATTCTATTTAAATCCTCTAACAAGGTCACACCTAACAGTGTGTTTGTAACCTTTAAAGGGGTTGGCTCTTCACCGAGATCACTTCAGAAGAGTAAAAATTTTGGGTTACCGGTCCCAAGTGGTTTTTCCCTTAATATAGTTTCCATGTTAAAAATGCTTGTGTCAATGTGTTTATGAGTCATTACCTTAGTGTTTTGCATTAAACATAACTAATCCAGATTGATTGGTTTACACTAATCAATTTACTATATTTTGGTAAATGAAAGATTGCTAATCGGTAAATAGTAAGAATAAGGTTTAATAGTGAACTCTGAGTAGTACTTATTTGTTAAGATTATTTGAAGGCATTCATCTTGTAGGACTGAAGATAACTAGAGGCTTAATATTGTGGTACTAAGTTTTTGGGTTAATATTATTGCAATAATTTTTGAGGCCTCTTATTCACCCCCCCTCTCAGTTATTTTAACACATAGTAATATTTAAAAAATATATTGTTTCTTTCTTTGTACTTCAGACCTGATCCTTATGGGTTCCCTGGTAGGGACATTAGATTTGGTATTAGAGCTATGTTGCTACACTGGGATCTCTAGGGTCTATTTGTATTTAACTTAGTCTATTATTCTCATTAAATATAGGTTACCTAGGTACCCTTGACTTATGTTGTATCACTATTTGATCAAAACGAGATTGATGATGATACAAAGGAGGCTGGTAGACATTTTATGTGTATATCAAAATCTAATTTGTTTTTAGTATTTGATGGGTTTTAGTAATTTCCTTTAACTCTCTCTGGGAAGGTTATGGTTTCTTTGTGGATGTTTAGTATGCTTTTCTTTTTGTATTTAGGTTTAAGGGAAGTTTAGGGAGTTTAGGTATTTTTTTTTGGGATGTTTTGGGAAGTTATGAAAATGGTTCTTTTCACCTTATGTTTATGCAGATTTTGGAAATGTTTTGTCAATTGTTTTGTTTTGTTTATTTTGGTTTGCATCTTCCAGTTTGATCTTGTCCTTTGTCTACTTCCTTTCTCCTATTTCAATGTTCAAAATATTTCATATAGTAGAACAATAAGTTGTTCTTAGTATGTCTTGTGGATGAAATCCTTGTTATCTTCCTTTTATTTCTCACAGTTAAGGATTAGGACTCATCCTGAGGGTCTCAGTACACATGAGAGTTTCTTTTACATATAAATAAGAGCATTTGAAATGTTTTCTTTTCTTTTGGTATGTTTTGGGGTAGGGAACTAGATACCCTATGTGAGTGGCTCACCATAGGTGTCGGAAGCCAAAGTGGTTTCTGGGGAATCCTATGGATGAGTTTGTAACCAAGTAATAACATAAAATTAACTTAGGAGGGGTGTTTCAAAAGATAATAAAAAATATATACTTGATGGTTAAGTCTACGTAGACCTGTTGGAGTATCGATACCATGGATAATTGCCAGGGTGGATCCATAAACTTTGAGAGGGGGCAAGTGTTACATGGTTTCCAGGGAGGATCACAATTTATAGGTTGTGTGATGACACTCACCTAGGCAGTATTCTAGAACCTAAACCTTTGGTGCATAGTATGGTGGTGCTTTGTTGATTATGTATTTATTCTCTTTTGGTGCTAGAGTACATGGTTATTTTTCCTTATATTTCCTTAGGCCTTGACATTACTTTGGTTCTATCTCCTAGCACAGGGGGTGGAGCTTCACAAGTTTCACATGGTTGGGTGGAAAATCTCGTTGAGGTATTGTTCGTGGTTTGTTCCTTGGCTTGGATTTAGATTTATTCAGTGATGATGATTTCCTTTAAAATTTTCTTGTACTCATATCTATTGTAAATCAAGATGTAGATATTTATTGTAAGCCCTTAGGCAATTTGATGTAATTATATTGAAGATTAAAGAAAGAAGAAATATAATTTGGGAAGGGTAGCTTTAGGGACATCAAGGGGAATGTTTATTTGGAAAGTAGAAAGTTGTAATAAAGGAATGTGATTGTGTATCTTATATCCGTTTTCTCTTGAATCTTGAAATGAAAACTGAAAGTAAGAGTTATTTATGTTTTCGAAATACAAGTAAATTATGTGTAGGAAATGTTAATTGGAAAATAAATTAAAGGAAAGGGTAAATGTGTTTATAAGTATCATGTTATTTATTTATGTCTCCTTTCTAAAATCTAAATACAATGCAAATTAGGAAAGGAAATGAATTCATTAAGGTAGTTAATAGAATCACTGGTTTTTATATTCATGAAAATCAATAAGGGGAACCTTTAGGGACATGGTCATGTTCATGTTCATAATTGCTAAAATAGTTCTTAGTAATGTTTTAAAAAAATAATTAGTTTCTATCTTTGTACTTCAGACCTGATCCTTATGTGTTCCTTGGTGGGGACATTACATTTGGTATCTGAGCCATGTTGCTACACTAGGAGCTCTAGAGTCTATCTATGTTTAATTTAGTCTATTATTCTCATTAAATATAGGTTAGGTATCTACCCTTGACTTATGTTGTATCACTACTTGATAAGAACAGGATTGATGATGATACAAAGGAGGCTGGAAGAAATTTATGTGTGTATCAAAATCTGATTTTTGTTTAGTATTTGATAGGTTTTATTAATTTCCTTTAACTCTCTCTGGGAAGGTTATGATTTATTTGTGGATGTATAGTATTATTTTCTTTTTGTATTTAGGTTTCAGGAAATTTTTGGGAGGTTAGGTATTTTTTTTTAGGATGTTTCAGGAAGTACTACAGATGGTTCTTTTCACCTTATGTTTATGCAAATTTTGGAAGTGTTTTGTCAATTGTTTTGTTTATTTTGGTATACATCTTCCAGTTTGATCATGTCCTCTATCTACTTCCTTACTCCTATTTCAATGTTCAATATATTGTGTATGGTAGAAAAATAAGTTGTTCTTAGTATGTCGAGTGTATGACATCCTTGTTATCTTCCTTATATTTCTCACAGTTAAGGATTAGGACTCCTCCTGAGGGTCTGAGTAAATAGGAGAGTTTCTTTTACATATGAATTACTTTTAAATAGGAGATTTTCTTTTACATACCCTAGGTGAGTAGCTCACCATATGTGTCAGAACCCAAAGTGGTTGCCGGGGAATTCTATGGGTTGAGTTTGTAAACAAGTGATAACATAAAATTAACTTGGGAGGGGGGTTTCAAAATAATGAAAAATATATATGTAATGGTTAAGTCCACATAGACCTATTAGAGTATCAATACCATGGTTAACTACCAGGGTGGATTCTTAAACTTTGAGAGGGGACGGGTGTTACATGGTTTCCAGGGAGGATCCCAATGCACAGGTTATGTGATGATACTCACCTAGGTGGTATTATAGAACCTAAACCTTTGGTGCATAGTATGGTGGTGCTTTGTTGATTATGTATTTTTCTTTTCTTTTGGTGTTTGAGTACATGGTTCTTTTGCATTAGATTGCCTTAGGCCTTGAGAGTACTTTGGTTCTATCTCCTAGGATGGGGGGTGGAACTTCACAAGTTTCACATGTATGGGTGGAAAATCTCTTCAAGGTATTGTTCATGGTTCGTGCCTTGGGCTTGGATTCAGATTTATTCAGTGATGGAGATTTCATTTAAAAGTTTATTGTACTCAGGATCTATTGTAAATTAAGATGTAGAGATATATTGTAAGCCCTTGGGAAATTTGATGTAATTGCGATGAATATTAAAGAAAAAATAAATGTAATTTGGGAAGGGTAGCTTTAGGGACATCAAGGGGAATGTTTATTTGGAAATCATAAAGTTGTAATAAAGGAATGTGATTGTGTATCTTATATCCTCTCTCTTGAATCTTAAAATGAAAATTGAAAGTAAGAGTTATTTATGTTTTATAAATACAAGTGAATTATGTGTAGAAAGGGTTAATTGGAAAATAAATTAAAGGAAAAGGTAAATGTGTTTATAAGTATCATGTTACTTATTTATGTCTTCTTTCTAAAATCTAAATACGATGCAAATTAAGAAATGAAATGAATTCATTAAGGTAGTTAATAGAATCAGTGGTATTTATATTCATGAAAATTAATAAGGGGAACCTTTAAGGACATGTTCATATTCATAATTGCTAAAATAGTTCTTAGTAATGTTTAAAAAAAAAAAAAAGTTTCTATCTTTGCACTTTAGACTTGATCCTCATGGGTTCCCTAGTGGGGACATTACATTTGGTATTAGAGACATGTTCCTACACTGGGAGCTCTAGGGTCTATTTGTATTTAACTTATTCTATTCTTCTGATTAAATATAGGTTAACTAGCTACCCTTGACTTATGTTGTATCACTATTTGATTAGAATGGGATTGATGATGATACAAAGGAGGATGGCAGAGATTTTATGTGTATATCAAAATCTTATATTTTTTTAGTATTTGATAGGTTTTAGTAATTTCCTTTAACTCTCTCTGGGAAGGTTATGGTTTCTTTGTGGATGTATAGTATGCTTTTCTTTGTGTATTTAGGTTTGAGGGAAGTTTAGAGAGTTTAGGTATGTTTTTTTTCAGGATGTTTTGGTAAGTTATGCAAATGGTTCTTTTCACCTTATGTTTATGGAGATTTTGGAAAATGTTTTGTCAATTGTTTTGTTCTATTTATTTTGATCTTCATCCTCCAGTTTGATCTTGTCCTCTGCCTAGTTCCCTTATGGTAAAGAAGGAGGATTGTTAGCCAAAACCTGGTTGTTTGATCTTGAAAGTTGTTTCTCCATGCACCCCTTTAGTAGTAATGTGAAAGTTAGATGCGTCATCATGAACTTGAGGAAAGTTTCATTCACTTGGTGGAGTATGGAAGAGGAAATAATTTAGGTCAACATTGACACCATTTCTTGGGAATTACTTTTACAAAGTTTCAAAGATCAGTTCATGTTTGACCAATGGAGGCAAGGTAGGGAAAATGAGTTCCACCATCTTAAGCAAGCAAACAAGACTGTGGAAGAATATGAGAGAAAATTCTATGAACTTAAGCCTTTCTCAGGTTATAAAGATGATGGTCCTATTCTTGTTCAACATTTCATAAGAGGATTAAATGAAATCTTATTAGGGGAGGTGGCAATCCTTGAACCTAAAAGCCTTTGGGATGCTATTACCAAGGCTTTTTTAGTAGAAAGGAAAGTAAAGTTAGGACGGGGTGGCTATTCTAGAAGTTAAGAAGTTAATCCAAGGGTAGGTTCCAAAGGGAACTATGATGAAGGGACTCCTAGCTCTAGGAACCAATAGTCATCCTTTAAGGGGGACAAAAATCCCACAAAAAGAGATTTCACAACAAAAACCAGGGATGTGGAAGGCTTCAACAAAAAAAAATTGTAGTAACAACCAAACCCAGCAAAGGTTCACTCCTCAACCATCCTAGAATTCTCAGAATTTCAATAGGGGGATACCAAGAGTCAAGCACACCTACTGCAAAGAATTTTGTAAAGAACACTAGGTGTTTCTCATGCAGGCAGAAGGGACACATTACAACTTGTTGTCCTCAGCACACTAACTTCACCAATAATAAGAAAAGGTAGCTTCAGAACTAGCAGTAGGAGATGTTGGCTGGTTTCATATGGTTTTTTCCACATTTGAGCATAGGCAAGCAGAACACCAGAGCATGATCACTGAGAATACAAGTTTGTTAAAAGGTAAATCTATCTCTATCTTATTTGATTATGGAGTAATTAATTCCTTTATATGTCCATCATTAGTAGAGAGATGTGGGCTAGCGGCTGAAGGGAAGAGAGTTAAGTGGCAAGTAGAACTAGCCTTCGGGGCTAAGATGACCAAAAACTTGTGTCTAAAATTGTGTCTTGGGTTTAGGGCCCTTCTCAACAAAGTTGGATCTTCATGTGATTCCCCTTGGATCTTATGAAGTTATGTTAGAAATTGATTTGTTAGATGATCATGAGGCCATATTAGATTATAGAAAGAAGACCAGTCACTGCTTAGATGATTTGGGGAAGCTTAAAATCATAGTTGGGATCCAACGCCCTATATCACTTCAGATGATATTAACGATGCAACTCAAGAGATGCATGAGGAAGGGATGTCAACTCCTTGCAGTCTTTGGGAATGATCTTGTGGAAGGAGAAAGTAAAGAAATAACACTTGATCACCCTCTACTTCAATATTTTTCTGATTTCTATCCAACCAAAATTCTAGGGATCCCTCTCAAAGGGATATAAATTTATGCATACAATTGGCGCCAGGTGTAGAAACCATCTCCAAGGCTCCATATCGCATGAAAAATCAAGAGTTAAGTGAGATAAAGGTACAATTAAAAGAACTTTTGGAAAAAAAGATTTATCAGACCAAGTGTGTCACCCTGGGAAGCTCCAATATTTTTTGTCAAAAAGAAGGATGGCTCTCTCAGGCTATGTATCGACTATCGTTAGCTCAACAAGGTAACAATTAATAATTGGTATCCTCTACCAAGAATCGATGATTTTTTTAATTAAATGAAAGGGGCGAAAGTATTTTCTAAAATTCATCTTAAGTCAGGCTATCACTAGTTAAGGATCCAAGAATCTGACATTCATCAAACAACCTTCTGTACTCGGTATGGTCATTATGAATTTACCATAGTACCTTTCAGTCTCACAAATGCACCATCGGTATTTATGAGCCTTATGAATGGGGTATTCAAGACATACTTGGATAAGTTTGTGATAATATGTTTGGATGATATTCTGGTATACTCTAGATCATTAGAAGAGCATGAGCAATATATTTGGAAATTTTTACAATGCCTTTGAGTAAATCAGTTATATGCCAACCTAGAGAAGTGTGAGTTTTTTCAAACATAAGTTAAGTAACTTGGCCATGTTATTGTAGGGGAAGACATATTAGTTGATCCTTCCAATATTCAAGCCATAATGGGATGGCCAACACCTACTAATGTTTCATAAGTTCACGGTTTCATGGGTTTAGCTAGTTATTACATGTACTTCATCAAGGGAGTCTCTAGATTATCACATCCCATCACTTCCTTGCAAAGGAAAGGAAAGAAGTTTATTTGGACCGAGAGATGCGTAGAAGCTTTTCAAAGATTAAAATAAAGGTTAACCAGTGCCCCAATTTTGGTTTTAGCTGATCCCTCAAAAAACTTTGTAGTTTGCACAGACACCTACTTGGAAGGAATAGGAGCAGTACTAATGCAAGATTCAAGGGCTATTTCTTATGAATCAAGAAAACTTAAAGATCATGATCTTAACTACCCTATGCATGATTTATAATTGGTAGCAGTAGTTCATGCCTTGAATCATTGGAGACACTTCCTATTATGGCATCAATCTGAATTGCTCACAGACCACCAAAGCCTTCAGTACCTTTTTATGCAGACAAATCTTAACGCCAGACAACATAGGTAGATGGAATTTTTATGTGAATATGACTTTGAGGTCAAATATATTCAAGGAAAAGAGAATGTGGTAGCAGATGCTTTAAGTAGAAGAAGGCATTCAACCTATCATCAATTTCTCTTACTACCAATTTAAGGAGTCAAATTTTGCAGACACTCCCCTCAGATGCTTGCTATCAAGAAGTTAGAGCAGAAATAGAATCAGGAAGGGCCTTATAAGTCATATTCTTGGGTTATTATTTATAATTAGATGGGCTATAAGGAAAACAAGGCCAGATTTATAGACCACCTTTAGGTGACCTTTGAAATTTCATCATGACCTAAGCTCATTGTGCTCCCTATTCAACACATCTAGAGGTTAAGAAAATGCACACCAACCTATGACAGATTTATTTTTTGTCAGGTATGAGGAGAGATATAAAAGATTTTGTGGCTAGGTTCTTGGAATGTCAGAGGGTCAAGGCAGAGCATAATCATCTAGCATGCATCCTACAACCACACTTGATTCCCAAATGAAAATGTCATACAATATATATGGATTTATTGTGGGACTACCCATCACTTGTCAGAGACATGACACTATCATGGTCACCATTTATAAGTTGACCATGGTAGCACATTTTTCTACCATGCAGTCATCCTATACTACCTCCTCACTAGCCAGGGTTCTCATGAAGGATATAGTCAGGTTGCACAGTTTCCCTACGAAGGTTATCTCAGAAAAAGATACAATGTTCACTTCAAAATTTTGGACATTATTGCAACGTACCTTAGGGACTCAACTAAACTTTAGTTCAGTATATCATTTAGAAACTGATGGCCAAACTGAACGAGTAAATTAGGTACTTGAGGACATTCTTAGAATGTATGTAATGGATAGGCAGTCCCACTCGGAGGACTATTTATATCTAGTATAGTTTGCATATAACAATGGTTACCATTGTTCTATTGGAATGTCACCTTACCTGGGCCTTTATGGTCATCTTTTTCATACACCTCTAAGTTGGGATCTCTTAGAGGACAGGGTACTCCTTGGACCCAAATTGTTATAGGATATGGAAAAGCAAGTGCAGAGACTTAGAGATAACCTAGTGACAGCTCAGGACAGGCATAAAAAGTATGTCAGTGCTCAAATAATTGATAGATAGTTTTTTGTAGGAGACAAAGTGCTTTTGAGAGTCTGCTCATGAAAGATCCCTATAAATTATGGAAAAGGTTTTAATTTGACACATAGATTTGTGGGCCATTTGAGATTCTAGAGAGGATAGGACCTTTTGCATACCAAATTTCCCTATCGTCTATCCTTGCACATATTCATGATGTGTTTCATGTATCTATTCTTAGAGAGTATATTCCTGATCTCACTCATGTATTGGATTGGAACACTTTACAGGTAGAGGATAGGCGTATGGATTTGAAACCAGTATGTATTCTCCAATAGTAGACTTTGACCCTCAAGGGTTGAAACATAGACCAGCTAAGGGTCCTATGGGACCCTAATGATGAGGTCTTGGCTACATGGGAGGATGCTAGAAATTGCCAATAATTTGTTAGTATAGGTACATAATACACATTGGCCTTTTATTTTCTTTGACATTTATCTATAAGCTTACATTTGTCAATTGATGAGTTTAAGGAGCTTTCTAATGAATGGTTCATAAGGCACAACATTTGTCCAAGGTTTTGAAAATGGGGTTGCTAATGTGTGCTTTATCTTGGAGGAAACTTCATGGTGAAGCGTGCTTGAGGTGGAGTAGTAATGGAATGGGTGACCTCTTGATAAGTTCCAGTGCTTCACCATTTTGAGAATCACCTAGATGCAATGAGTGCTAAATGTTCCATTCATTTTCATAAAAGATGAGTCCTTGTGATCTACTACTCATAAAACATGGGTTAATGAGTTGGACTAAAAAACTACACATTTGATTCCTGATAGCAATATCATAGTTTCATATGTGTTTGGTAAGTCAAGAGGAGCATTCAAGGTGAATCAATTCAATTCATTTATCATCTCTTCACCTTTTTAATGATTATATGCTATTTAATTATTGATAGTTTTGTTTTCACTAAATCTAGATTTGGTAAATTTTCTCACATAGTTAAAGATGATTGAAGTTGTTAAACCAATTTTGGAGTGTGACATTTATGTCATTATGAGATTTAAGTTCCATGTAGGAGGCATTTTTTAGGATGACAGATTTAAGTTGCAACGCCAAAAAAAATAATCCTATGATGGCACACACAATTTTCAGCGTCATACAATGTTTACTTGATGAACATGAGATGCCAATATTTGAGGTTTATTTCTTAGTTATTCCCTAGATAATGATTTCAATTCATTATTTCAAATATTATCTCTTTCCAGAGATAAGAATAGAGTCGTTACAAGATATTATCTTGAAGAACCTATGTGTGGATCATAATTCAAACATCTCCTCTCATGTAAAACTCTTCATTTTTGTCACTCTTATATGAGTCTCCAATGGCTTTCACAGGTGAGTAATGAACAATATAAATTCTCCATATATGAAGATCTCCTTGTGTTTATATTTCAAGTGATTGTGAAAAGAGAGTAGTTGTTGCATATCTACAATAGTTCAATACAAACTTCACAATATTTTTAAAATAAGACAAACAACACAAAATAAGACATAGTTGAAACCTAGGGTAGTGACATGGTAGAAATACATGAGAATAGTTTTGTGCTTCTCATAGTATTGAAATGTAGGTATGCCATTCATTCTAATCATGTATGTTCACAAGGATGTGTCAAAAATAATAACTAAATGAGTATGATACGTGAAAACATCATCATCTGTCATCGGTTGTACTAAATTCTTCTTTCCCTATACACATCATGCCAACAGGTAGTCTAATCTCTCATCATTCCCCTATGGTGTAAAAAATACAAAAATATTTCTTGGTTGTATAATATCTAAAAGATAGTTGTACTCAATTAAAATATCCATGTCATCATTTAGAATGGATATATTTGAGGATAAAAGAGTTAGATAATGTAGAACCCATGCATCCACCCACTAATTTTACTCAAATTAATCATGGTCACACTGAAAAGAGATGAGACAAAAACAACCTAACTCTCATGTCCAAATGGTCCATGAACTTGCATTTGAGCTTTAAAATGACTTCATCTTTGAAGAATCCCTAACTATTAAATGGAAATCCAATATATATCCTATTATTCCCTCCTCAACTAACCAAAATAATATGTGCACTTCGGAATCAAGTGTCCCCCTGACAATGTTGAACTACACCAATCAATAATAGAAAGTGCATCACAAAGTGTAGCACCTAAAATCCTTAGTTTCTCTTTAACTAGATCTCTCTTCAGACATGCACCTGCTCTATCATGCTCCCTATTTCCATTCTCATCTTAAAAAACTCTAAATATGAGATAAATTTGTCTCTGTGTGTATTCTACTAAACCAATAAAATATCAAAACATTCTTGAATTGCCTTGAGTAGTTATATGACCAAATGAGATGTCTATCAACTGCAATATCCCTTTCCTTAAAAAACCTATAAAAATTGTAAAATAATGTTTCACATACTCAGAGGAGTGAGATCCACTGTCAATCATATTAAAATGATACTCTGTTTTTATCTTCATGTCTAGTTTTGTACTATTAGGGCCATGCATATATGTCATGTGGACAAAAATAACAATCTGAATGGAAGTGCGATATTGATCTTTTACCTCATTTAGTGGTTTTAATGTGTAGTTTTCTATGAAATTAATCATTTATATAATATTTACAATTAGGAAAGAGTCCTTACACATCCTAAATTTTCAATCCAACCATTGAAACCTGTGACTATGCCTTGCATACTTCTAGAAATTGTTTTCCTTGAAATCCAAAATAAAATTAGCAACACTGCATTCTGATATAACCAACTGATATCTTGAACCTTCACCTCCACTCTTCAAATTATACTCGACTATCTCATATATCTTTTTCTAAAAAAACTTCTTTCCAAATTCAAATTCATTATCGTCATGAAAACATGAAACATACTTCATGAAGTAACCACATTGTGTGTAATTATTTAAGCAATCATATCTATAGAAGAAACAAACATCATCTCTATGACATAAAAATTGATCTAGAAAGTCTCTTGATGATTTTTGAAAATGGCTTGCACTATACTCTTGTAACATTTAATTAGTATGCAAAGTAGAATGAATATAGCATAATAGTTCATGGTGCTGAAAACTCCACATGATATTTTAAACAAGCATTTCAAATTTTAAGAGGTACACGATAAAATGGATTTAAAGATTCTAAATCCCTTTTTGATATTTGCAACAAAAAGCATTTCAAATCTTAAGAAGTACACAATAAAAAAGATTTAAAGATTTAAAATCCCTTTGTGATATTTATAATGTTGGATGTGTCTCATTTTTTTTTGAACAACATTGTTTGAATTACTTCCAAATAATGATTAAGATGCAGTGTGCAGTCTGCATCACCAATTGTAAACTTCAAGACATCCTTAACATTTGGTGTACTCTTGAGTTAAAGTACCAAAATAGGTGAATTTTCTTCTTCACACTATCGGTTAGCTTCTTATTAACATGTGAAAACCTCCTACCAAAAGACCATGTATACTTTTAAAGAGAATCCTCAATTCTTTCTCTTATTACAAGTGCTCTATCCAAAGTTTTATAGTTTTACAATGTTGTCATTGATGTCAAACCTTAACTAGTGAGACTATTGTTATATGTTTGAGTATCATATCTATTGATTGGTGAAGAAGATTTAACAAGAAGACCAAGTGAATGGTTGAGTTAAGGAAAATAAAAGGGCACTTGATCAGTTGGCACTCTGGCAAAGTAATTAGTTGTTTATCTTTCAAAGACAATTTTTCTGGTTGTTTTGTGCCGAGCACGAGTAAAATTGCCAAGTGGAAATAGTGATTGCCGAGCAGATCATAGATATTGGCCGACTTGCAGTATTTGGATTAATGATGAGATTTGAGATCTTTGGCCGACTTAGTTAATTTTATTAGATATGTAAAGTTAATTAAAGATTGATCCATGTTATTTAATGTATGGATAATAATAATTAATGCATGGATTCAAGATTTAATTAGAGACTACTTTGGAGAAGTAAATGTAATGTAATGATGGAATGATCTGTTGGGTCTGACCTAACCTAAGATCTATGATCTTGATTAAGCGACAAAGATTTATCTGACCTAAACAGAGAGGTATATGATAACCTCAAAGGGTTATTCATTGAAGTGTGGATGTACATATTGATGTACATGTGTGTATGCAAGAGGATTGCATAGTTGATTTACTAATTGGCATGACCTAGCAGAGAAGGCTACACACAGAAGCAAAAAGTTGCATGTGTGATTGCTTGACAGATTTCCAAGAAGATCAAAAGATTGAAATGACAATGCTGGCCACTCAGTAAGTTAGCATCAGAGCTGTAATTGAATCTAAATTTGCAAAGTAAGTTTTATGTATCAGATCACAACTGCTGATTACTTTCTAACCATTGTATCAGTTAAAATCCTTTAACAAGGTTGACCTAATAGTCATTTGTATAAATCCTCTAAGAAAGGTGACATTCAGGTGAAATGTTCTAAGTCCTTTAACAAGACCACTCCTGACAGGGTGATTAAATCCTTTAACCAGGTCACACCTAACAGTGTGTTATTGTAACCTTTAATAGGATTGGCTCCTCAAAGAGCTCACTTCAGAAGAGTGAAACTTGGTAGCATGTTACTGGTGGTTTTTCCCATATTGGGTTTCCATGTTAAATACTTGTGTCAACTTGTGTGAATGCTTATGGTTTGTTTTAATGTTATGTTTCTACAAGCTAATTACATTAAACAGTAAACTGCATGATTAAGTTGGTGACATATGCTACTACTGCCGAGTACATCTGAATTGTTTAAAATACAAAAATTTTTATTTGGTACATCTAGACATGAGGATAACTGATTCACCTCTCTCCTCTTAGTTATTCTAAATTCATTCTAACAATTGGTATCAAAGCTTTGGTCTCCTAAAAATAGTTTGAAGGTACTTGGAGTGAAAAGATCAAGATGTATAAAAAGGAGGTTCCGAAGCTGAACAAAGATAACTTCCCTACATTGCAGAGTTTGATGAAACTACACCTGGCTAGTATTGGAGATGATGCTAAGTGACTTATTGAAAATGCCTATGTAGCACCTACTGCTCCTCTCACAGCTGCACAACTAAAAGAAAAGCAAGAGCACAATCAAGCAATGTTGGAGATTGAATCCTCATTGAGCTACTATGAGTTTGATGATATAAAGAGCCACACAAATGCAAAGCAGATGTGGGATAAATTAGCAATTGTCTATGGTGGAGACACAAATGTGCTAAGAGCTAAATTAGAAAGTCTAAGAGGTAAGTTTGATGAAATGAAAATGCAAGAAGGTGAAAATGTTAATTAGTATTATGGTAGAGTAAAATAAGTTGTAAATGCCATTAGAGGAGCTAATGGAACAATAGATGAGAACACTATTATGAGAAAGGTACTGAGAACTCTACTTCTTGTATATGCTATTAGATTTTTTTCAATTCAAGAACTGAGATGTACTCCTAACAATAATTTGAATCTGGAAAATCTGATAGGCAGATTTACTGCATTTGAAATGTCAAATTATGATAACTACAATCCACAAGGTATTCATTCTTCTTTTAGATCTCAGTTGGTCCTCAATAAATCTAAGAAAGGAAAGAAACATGTTAATAGTGATAGTGACACTACTGATGAGGATCTTGAAGAACTCAAAGCACTTATGGAAAAAAGACTGTCCAGAGGAAAAGGAAAATACAGAGGTAAACTTCCTATCATTTGTTTTTCATGCAATAAAATTGGTCATATAGCTGCTAGATGTCCTGATAAGAATGAAAAAGATGAAAGAAAGGATAGAAAATACAAGGAATACAAAGATAGAAAGGATGACCAAGACTTCAGGAAATATAAGGATTACAAAGACAAAGGTAAGAAATCTTGTTATATTGCTGAAGAAAATTTTGACAATGATACTGACAATTCTGATGAAAATGATATAGAAGTTGTTTATGTTGTAATGAAAGAAGATTTTGATGATGATGAGGAAACTGCATTAATTTATTATAAGAGTAAAGGTGATCATTAGATCATTGATAGTGGTTGTTCCCATCATATGACTACTGAGAAGGATACATTTGAAATCCTAGACCAATGCAAAGGAGGATATGTAAAATTTGGTAATGATGCACCATGTCTCATCAAAGGTAAAGGATTGATTAACTTGACTGAAAAAATCAGATGTGATAACAATTATTGGGTTGATGATCTTAATTACAATTTTTTGAGTGTTGCACAGCTGAACACTTCTGGTTACAGAGTTGAGTTTCATCAGAAAAGCAAAGATCTATGACTCTACTGGAGAACTAGTTGGAAGTGGTGATCAGACTAAAGGTAACTTGTTCTATTTGGATTCATCTGAAGAAACATGTTTGTTTGCATAGTACAATGATGTTTGGTTATGGCATAAGAGATTGTGTCATGTGAACTTTTATAACTTGGTAAGCATAAGTAAATTGAAAAGGGTTAGAGGGATACCTAAGTTGAAGAAACTTGTGAATTTAATGTGCAAACAATGTCAACTAAGAAAGATGACTAAGTCTAGTTTCAAGAGTAGGACACATGCTTCAGAGGAAATTATAGAATTAGTCCATACTGATCTCTATGGTCCCATTGGAGAAAGAAGCTACTGTGGTGCTAGATACTTTATTCTGTTTGTTGATGATTATTCAAGGATAACGACTGTAATGTTTCTCAAGGAAAAATTTGATGCATTCAAGTTATTTAAATGGTACTTAGTTAAAGTTGAAAAGGAAATAGGTAAAATTTTGAAATGCTTAAGATCTGACAGAGGTGGAGAGTTTATTTCTAATGAGTTCAATAGGTTCTGCAATGACTGAGGCATAAAGAGATAGATGTCCGCACCCAGGACACCTCCAAAAAATGGTATTGCTAAACATAGGAAAAGATCTATCATGGACAGTGCAAGAACACTAATGATGGAGAAGAATGTTGCATAGAAATACTGGAAAGAAGCTATAAGTACTATAGTCTATACCCTGAATAGAGTACAATTCAAGAAAGGTACAAATACTACACCTTATGAACTTTGGTATGGTTATGCACCTAGTGTAAAGTACTTTAAAGTATTTGGAAGAAAATGTTTTATACTGAAGGACAACAGAAATGGAAAACTTGATGC
>MU227334.1:207622-223881 GCA_018584345.1 Thuja plicata | reverse complement strand
TCATATCCCTATGCTTCCTGGTTTGTGTCATCTCTTATTGGATCAAAGCTTATGAATGTTATTAATGGACATTGGGGTTCCTAGTTCCTCTCATTTTCTGCAAGTCTGTGTGTTATTGTGTTTGATCCGATTTAGATGTTTTGTGGGTATACTTCAGCCCCTAGCAGTCTTGTCTCATTCCTACACCTGGTTGCAGAGAAGGATGTTTTCTTGCAGGTCATAGATCGAGTCTTTTGTTCAGGCCTTCCTATGAAATACTTATGCAAGCCTATCTAGTGAGTTGTAACTTATTTTACCTGGTTCTTCCATTGATTTCATTCCTCTATACTGAGATCCAAGCCCTAATTTCGGTGCATCACCTAGTAGGTAGTTTGCTTTCAGTCAATTCCCTTTCATGTAATCCTTCTATCCCTTTCCCTCAAAAGATTTACTTTCTTGTTTAAGAAGAAAATTAAGGTGATTATCCAAGAGGAACCAGCCTAGAATCTGGAGGTCTCATCTTAGTTAGCATAGGTCCCACAACCTGGAGATGATTCCCTTGTTATACTGGATTATCAAGACCAAGAGAGCTTGAGATCAGAGGCGCAAATTCAGTGTATAACAGGATGACAGTAGACTTTGGAAAGAGTAAAAAACACAGTCAAATAAGAATACCAAGGAAGAAGATAAAATGGATACACTAGTGAGTGTGGTGAAATACCTAGTTGCTAAGGTAGACAAAAATGAAAAAGAGTTTCAAAATATAGGCAACAATATCAAAGGCAAGACAAGCCTTACAGATTACAGGATTTTCCTTATAAAACGCAATGGAAAGATGGAAAGCCTCTTCTAGAAGAGAAAACTAATCCTAAGAACAAAGAAGTGCCTAACCCATTGAAGAATAATAATACAGATAATGTAGAAAACACTCCTTGGTGTATGGCCTATAATATGCCTCATTCCCCATATTAGTGTGCAGTTGCCCAAGCTATGGTAGAATCTTGTGAAAATAGGGGAACATAAGAAACCCAGAATGATAAAAGGCCTATAGTAAACATGTGTGCATTTATTGTTGAAGATGATAATGGAAAATCAGAAGATGAGTTAGAAGAAGATAAGCCTTTCACAGTAAATTGTTCAAATACTAAATTAGAACATGTTCAATTTGGGATGCCTAATGATGAAGAGATAAAAATTTCTTACTATTGCTATTGTGACATGAGAAAGAAGTTCATATTGCCTTTGAAATAGAAAGGTGGTTCAAAATGATAGCCAGTTTGGTTCACTTTCCATCACAGATGTTATAGATGAAGAATTTTCACAAGATGCAGAAAAAACAGCAGCAGGAAAGATAGAAAAAGGGGAACTTAAGGAGAATCTTGTTAAAGGAAATAAAGATAACCCTCCTAATGAACACAAAACAAGACAATTCAAATAAAGTGGAGGTAAAATATCCTCTCAAAATGTTTCAAATTTCCCAACTTTTGATATGAAACAAGCCCTATCTTAAATGAAGGTGTTTGTTCCTTTAGTTGAGATGTTTAAAATCAAAGAGCACCGAGAGGCTGCTTTCTCATTATTCTCTACTTTGCCTGATTTTCTTGACACTACAGGTTTAAATTATGAATTATGAGAAGTGAAATAAGAAAAGGGTGAAGTTCCAGTATGTGTAGGAAACATAATTATCCAAGAACCATACCAGATTGATCCTTTTTATGTAACATTACTTGTAAATAACATGTTGCTGCAAAATTGTATGATCCATTCTGGAGCCACTGTTAATGTTATGCCTTATAATGTGATGAAGGAATTAGGTTTGTAGGTTGACACGGTTGTGGGTAGTTGTTATGCCATGGATAATAGGGAGGTGCCTGTAATTGGGACTTTGAAAGGAATTGAGCTTAAACTTGCCACATTCCCTGAAGCTATTCTCAAAATGGATATCATTGTAGTGAATACTCAACCCCATTTTGGAATGTTACCTTCAAGAAAATGGGATGAAGCGGTGGGAGGACATGTACAGTTATATCTGTCCTTTGCTACCATTTCCATAAATGGAAAAGAGGTTAAGTTATTTTGAGAGCCTAGGGCTCCTGTTTGATCCAAACCTGTTGAATTGCTTTGTGGATATAGATATGCATAATTTCAAAGTTAAAAAAATCCAACCACAAATAAAAAATACTGACCCCATAATAGAGTATTTGGAATCACAACACGATGGACTATGGAAAATGTACTTTTATGGAGCATGCTCGAAAGAAGTATCAGGATTTGGAGTTCTATTTGTCTCTCCATCAGGTATTA
This sequence comes from Thuja plicata, assembly GCA_018584345.1. Lineage (NCBI taxonomy): Eukaryota > Viridiplantae > Streptophyta > Pinopsida > Cupressales > Cupressaceae > Thuja > Thuja plicata. The sequence continues at coordinate 221,598 of MU227334.1, read as the reverse complement.
CTTTCAAATAATCATTTATGCTGGCCTTTCAATGTAAAAATAACACAAATGGGTATAGGCATTTTTATTGGGATTAGAAATTGCATTCAAACATCACATTAAGTTATTGAGAGTTTTTGGAGATTCAGAGCTATCTATATCACAAATTAGATTAAGATATGCGACCAACAATGATAGGTTAAAATAGTATAAGCATGTTGTTTGGGATAACATTGAGTTCTTTGATGCATTTTCCATTGAGTGAATAGAAAGGTCTAAAAATATCATCAAAGATTTTTTGGCTAATGTAGCTTTGAAAAATGATGACTTAACACTAGCAGGAGTATCCATTGTGGAGACTAAAGCCAGACCTACTATCCCTGATAATGTATATAACTAGCAAGTTTTCGAAGACGATGAAGATATTATTAAATTTATTCAATGTGTAGACAATTTTGAGGGTCAGATCATTGATTATAACAATTTGATAGAGGTTGTTGATGGGAAGGAAACTATATTTGGCAATGAAATTTTACAGTTGCAGACAAATGAAATCCCTAAAGGATTAACTCAATTGGAAGGATTGTTTAATGACAATGATAGTCATATGTGCCAAAAGTTTGCAGCCAAATTGGAAGAATTTGGGGAGCTAGACCTGGGATCTGAATTTTCCCCTAAGATTATATATATTGGAAAGAAGTTGGAACCCCATGTGAGAATAAATCTGATTAACTTGTTGAAGAGGTTCAAACATGTCTTTTCTTGGTCTTATGAAGACCTTAAGGCTTATAGGGAAGATCTCTTCCAGTATGAAATTCCATTAAAATTTGATATTAAGCCTTTTAGACAAAAATAAAGGTCAGTCAATCTATTGTTGTCCCCCAAAATGCAGTGGGAGTTAACAAAGCTTAGGGATTTTGGAATTATAAAGCCAATCAGGCACTCTTCTTGGGTGTCCAATCTAGTCCTAGTTATAAAAAAGAATGGAGACATCAGATTATGTGTTGAATTTATAAAACTAAATGTATCTTCTCTAAAAGACAATTATTCTTTGCCAAACATGGAGGCAATGCTACAAAGGGTGACTAGTTGTGAACTTTTGTCCATGATAGATGGTTTTTCTGGTTATAACAAGGTGCTGCATCATGAATCTGAACAATTTAAAACAACATTTACTACCCCATGGGGTATGTATGTCTATGTGAGAATGCCATTCAACTTGATAAATGGAGGGGCTACCTTCCAAAGAGCCATGGATGTTTCTTTTAAAGAGTTTGTAAATATAATTATGGTGGTTTATCGAGATGATTTAACTGCATACTCCCAAAGGGCTAAATATCATTGTGAACATTTGGAGAAATGTTTTACTAAGGCTTTGGAGTATGAGATTTCATTGAACCCCAAGAAGTGTCACTTAGCTATAATAGAGGGTAAATTATTGGGGTACATAGTGTCAAAGGAAGGTGTCAGAATAGACCCTAAAAGAGTAGAAGCCATTAACAAAGTTTTTCCCACGAAAAACATCAAAGGTGTAAAGTCTTTCCTTGGAAAAGTAAACTTTGTAAGGAGATTCATTGAAAATTTTGCTGAGATTGTCAAACCCATTATTAAATTGATGAAGAAAAATGCTAAGTTTGAATGGGATAGGGAAGCTCAGTTGGCTTTTGATGAAATAAAGATGGCTATTCAGCAAGCACCAGTGTTGAGATCTCTGAATTATAAAAAACCTTTTTCTCTATTTTCTTTTGCTTCATTTCATACCATTGTTGCAGTACTATTGCAGAAAGATGATGAAGGTTTTGAACATCCTATAGCATTTTTCATTAAGTCTCTACAATCAGCAAAACTCAATTATATCATAATGGAAAAGTAGTCTTATGAATTAGTCAAAGCTGTAAAAGTTTTTAGACCTTATTTAGTTTGTGCAAAGATAACTGCTTAAGTACCACATGCTATAGTAAAATATATATTATCTCAGTCTGAGATCACTGGAAAGAGATGCTGATGGATTAATAGGATTCAAGAGTTTGACTTGGAAATCCAAGTTACCAAATTGGTTAGGGGTCTGGGTTTGGAAAAATTAATGAGTGACACAAACATGAAATTGGCTCAAGTCAACAACATACAGACAGTAAATATGAATTGCACTAGCATAGAATTTCAGCCATGGTATACTGATATTGTATTTTTCTTAAAAAATGCAAAATGTCGAGAGCACATGTTAGATACTCAAAAAAGGACTCTTAAGATGCATGCTCAAAAGTATGCGTTAATACAAGGTGATTTGTTTTGGAAAAATAGAGATGGGATCTTATTGTTTTGTTTAGATGAATCACAATCTAAGAAATATTTGAGTGAAATGCACAATGGTGTGTTGGGGGCATTACTTTGCAAAAACCATAGCCCATAAAATAATCAAAACTAGTTTTTATTGGCCTTCTCTATTTAAAGATACCTAGAAATTTGTACAAAGGTGTGAGCCTTGGCAGAGGTTCTCTTCTAAAATAAAATTTTCTGGAGCATTGCTTTTAAATCCAATGACTGTGGAAGCACCTTTTACCCAATTGGGCATTGATTTTATTGGTGAATTTAAAAAAAAATCTAGTGGAGGCTACCGTTGGATTCTTGTGGCTACTGATTATTTCACTAAATGGATAGAAGCAATCCCATCCAAAAGGGCAACCAACAAGGTAGTAATGGATTTTTTAATGCATAATATTTTGACCAAGTTTGGTGTGCCTACTAGATTAATCATGGACAATGCTATGTTTTTTATATATGAGGAGTTTAAAGACTTCTGTGAAGATTATGGCATTATTCTATCCTACTCCTCCCCATATCATCCTCAAGCAAATGCGCAAGCTCAGTCCAACAATAAAAGCTTAATGAAAATCATCAAGAGGATTTTGGAAAAGAATAAAAAATATTGGCATTCAAAGTTGAGGTTAGCCCTATGGGCTGATAGGGTAATAGTAAAAAGAGCAATAGGGGTTTCCCCTTTTGAAATGGTCTATGGAACTTAGGCAAGATTGCCTCTAAATAATTTGTTACCTATTTACAAGTTTCTGCAAGAAGAGGAATTTGAGATACAGGAACCCATGATGGATAGGATGGATCAATTGGTGGAATTAGAAGAAATAAGAATGGAAGCACACAAAAGAAATTTGAAGCTCTAACAGAAGTCTAAATACCTTTTTGACAGAAGAACAAATGAGAGAAATTTTTAGATAAATGACATGGTACTCCAATGGAATGCTAGGAAAGAAGAAAAGGGAAAGCATGGTAAATTTGAATCACTATGGATGGGCCCTTTTGTAATTCAAGATTTTCATGGTCAAGACTCATATTTCTTAGAAAATTCTGATGGTGAGATATAGGAATTTCCAGTGCATGGACAATTCTTGAAGCATTATTTCTCATAATTTCTCTTTTCCATGCATAGTAGTTTAGGTTTCCCTATTTTTAGGCTTTGGTTTTGTTGTGTGCATGTACAATTTTGTTTTAGTTTATGGTCTACGTCCCAAAGTTTTGGTTTCTAATGTTAATCTTGCAATTAAATTTCCCCAGTCGGAGCCATTGTTAGCACTATATTCTAAAAAATTTCAAATTTTAAATAATGGCCTTTTTCCCGCATAATTATGTTCCAATCTTGTCATTTCTTGTGAAAAGCGGGGTTCAAATTATTTTAAGTCCTCGGGTTGTTCATTTTCAGGGTTAGTCACACATTCACACTCATTCCTTAAGTTGGTTTAACTGTGCGAGTGAGCGACAAATTGGTCAAGAGTAATTACCGTACAGTCACAGTGTATTTTATGTTAAACATTTTCAGATGGTGAATGCATGATTTGATAATATTTTTTTCATCACTCGCTCGCTGAGATCTTAACTTGTCGATCTTAGACTTCACGAGTGAGCGAGTGGTCTAGGAATTGTCTATCGTGCAATCACGATCATTTTAAGTCATGGTTTTTTAGCCCGCGACTGTGTGAGAATTGAAATTTTTTATGTTAATCACTCACTCAAAAGTAATTTTTCATGTCTACCTTTTTCTGCATGAGCACGCAAAAAGACTTGGTCCTAGGGTCGTCACTCATTCGCACAGTTTTTTATTCCAATGTGTTTCATTGTGTGAACAGGTGAATCAATATATCTAATCGCCTATTAATTTGGTTTCGCTCAATCGCATGATGATATTTTCAAAATATTCATTATGGCAAGTGAGCGATAAAGGAGGTTATGAACCCCCGTGCACTCACGAGTAATAAATGACCAAGTAGAAGAGACATGGCGAGTGTGCAAATGAAGAAAGTGAGGAGAAAAGATTATTCATCACTCAGTCGTGATGAATGATTTATTGAAACATTTGGATTCAGCGAGTGTCCGACCAAGGAAGGTTTTCATAATGGCGCTCACTCACAATATTTTTGGGGTTAATTTTTTTTAAGCCACGAGTGTGTGAATAAAATAAGTAGTGATCATCGCTTACTCGCTAAGGCTAAGCGATTGTAAAAAATGGACAGCGAGTGAGCGATGCGGTTAAGTTGTCTGTTTACAAATAAACTATCGCCCACTCGCAAAGGTTGAGGAAGATCACTTAAAAGGATTTTTTTGAGTCTACAATGAGGTATAATTCTAATAGCTGGTGTTTCATCACTCACTCACGAGGTTTTAAGCATGGTGAAACAAAGTGTTGCGAGTGCGTGGCTTGAGAAAATAAGAGAAGTCACTCACTCACCCGATGTTAAGATCTATTCAAAAATAGGATGTGGGTGGGTGATAAGATAAATTTTTAGTCAATTTTGTTCTCGTTTCTCACTCGCAAAGTCTCAAGCATCAAGAAATAAAGCACTGCGAATTTGTGAAGAGATAGAAGGTGAAGCTTTTGTCGCTCACTCGCGATGAAAGTTTAAATGTATGATTAGACAACAAATGTGTGACAACATGACATGCATCCTTTTCCCACTTTTAAGTGACAAGAAGGAAGAAAATATACAGTTGTTTGCAGCAAGGATATGCAAGTTTGAATTTATGGCCGCACCAGTTGCAGGAGTTAACGGCTTGTTTCTGCAAGCGTGAGAAGTTGCAGTAATGAAGATAAGACGATGATGAGATGGGATATAAGTATGATTGATTATGTATTCATTTGATACACTTCTAATTTTTTGCCTTATGATTTTCTGAGCAAAGTGCAGAGAAGTTTTATGTGAGATCAAATTTGTAAAGGAGAAGATGAGTCAAGCAACTTCAAGTGCAGTTTCTAAGGGATCTGGGAAGAAGACATTGACAGTGAAGAAGTACTTAGAGGAATTCATAGACCTCTTGCCAGGTTCTTCTAATTCAAATAGTGCAGATTGGGAGGAATGGACTGACAGATGGGGCCAATGTAGGAATCCTGTCACATTCAATTATTTTGGTAATTCTCTATTTCACTATTTGTGGAACAATAGGGTTAAATCAAGCCCAATTTGCAACCCATAGAATTCAAATATGGAAAAATTGATTGTTCCTGATGTTTATGTTGATATTGATTTAATAAAATAACTAGCTAATAATTATTATCTAGTAGCTAGAGTAATCAGGTATAAAACCAAGGAAGCCCTAGTATTCATTAGCAAGAGGACAGTTTCTAAAGTTTTCAAAATTCATAGTGCAATGTGTTCTGAAATTCACCTAGATAAAATCTAGAGCGATTATGAGAAGAGGGACAAAGTGATGAAAAATCATGAAATGCCTAGGTTCATGCCCACGGTAGATAGGAGTTTGGTATCAGTCCCGGAGAATGTGAAACCTCCTTTTAATCTATCATTGTTCCATAATTACATGAGGTGTACATTTTATGGTTTGAGTAGAGTTTTAGGTTTTGATGCAGATTCAACTTCTCCTGCTTACCTATTAATGATGGCCATGGATATTCAGCATCCAGAGGTCAACACTGAATATTATTATGTAGGGTATGTAGTTGATACCATAGATACAACACTGGTGCAAATGCAACAGGATGTGCATGCTCCCTGTTTCGAGCATTATTCACATTTGATGTTCTTAATCTTATATTACAAAAGAGATATTATGGATAAGGAACTAGAATTTTTTGATTCAGAATATGGGGTTGAGATGTCGATAAAAATATGGACTCTGGTGTGGGATAGTGGTTCTATGGATTCCTCTTTTGTGTGTTTTCATAACTAGATTTTTGATCCAATTTTGGATGCATTAGGGGTAACTAGGGAAAGATTATCAACTGATGTGAAGAAGTTGTTGAGACCACGAGCTTTAATAAAGAATTGGTCTATTACTCATAACTGGGGGGATTTATTTTTCTTTGATCAATTCATAGTCATTAGGGTCTATGGCTGTTCACATCCACCCCATGTTCTCCCTCTATTTGTTCCAGTTAGAATTGCCTTCTTAGAATTTATTTGGAAAATCTCATGGGTTGATAAAGAATACTTGGAAGGGCATAAGAAGGGTAATTTTACCCCAAGGTTATGGGTAGGACATGGTTTTTCTATAGGGAAGAAATATTTAGAAAAAATTAATGGCTTTCTAAAACAATATAGGCTATCCACCACAGTATCGAGGTTTTGTTATCCAGAACAATTCCTTAAGACAGCTCTAAAAAAATTAACTCCTTGGCAACGTGTGAGATACCATGAACGTTTGGATGAGGAGGATGTGGTAAGAAATTGGATAAATAAAGTTGAAGTTCAGAAAAGGAGAAGAAAGTGGAAGGAATTAATAAGAGTTGAAGCTGAGTGGAAGGAATTTGATAATTCTTTTTATGGTTTCTTTCCTGATATTCATTATTTATAGAGGATTGATAAAATGTTAGAATCATATGACCATTTGATGGCACAAGTGCCAAATTTTGATGCAGAAGATACACAATCTTGGGGGTCCCCCCATACAGTAGCTTTGCATGATGATGAACATTTGGAAAAGTCTGAGCATCCCCAGGAAGAGGAGGAAGATGGGGAAGAGGCCACTTCTGCTAGGGAACCACCTAGTAGGAAACATAAAATAGAGCACAAAATGGTGCAGGCTAAGAGGATTATGGCCAAGGAAGTAGTCAAAGAGCATGGAAAGTACTTCAGAAGGATAAGGAAACAATTTTAGAAAAGGTCAGAGGATGAAGCCCGTGGAGACAATGAACTTCTTTTAAATAAAAAAATAGATGAAAGGATCATGATGGCCAATGAGTTCATTAAGCATGATTATTTCATCAAATCATAAGAGTTCAAAAGCTTCCTTATTAAGTTGAAGCAACAAAATTTGAGGCAGAACTTGATAGCAGAAGAAGGACAAGAGGAGAAGAATGAAGAAATCATAAAAACACTTTAGGAGTATGACCCTGAGAGTGAAATAATCACTGTGGAAGAGGCAAGAATATTGGTACAGAACAGTGGAATGTTGTTGATGCCTAACTGGGATTTGCAGTCCACCTTCATCATTGACCAAATCAGAAGGAAATAAAATCCTATGTTTAAGATAGAGTTTGAAATAGGTGATGTACTAAAAGGATCAAGGTTTGATCCTAAATCTAAAAATCTGGCTCTTTGGTCCCTTGCTCCTACTACACACAAGCCTCTTGTTCTAAACATTAGAGAATAAAAAAAGGGCAGATAGGATGATTTGGAACCTCCAGAATACTAGTGATACTAAGAGTGCTCAGTTGATGACCCAAGTATCTTTTATGAACTTGGCAAAAATAGAAGACCTATCTAAAAGATATGAAAAAACAATTTGTCAGATGATGGCTTTGGCCAAGAAACATGAAGAAGTTATGGTGCATAATTATACCTTAGAGGAAGAAATAGATAGCTTGAAGAAGGAGTTGGATAAAAATAGAACAAAGGAAATTTCTCATTGGGATGAAAGAGAAAAAATAGAGGAAGCAACTCAGTTAGAAGAAGAGGTAGCACCAGAAAAGGGTAGAATAGAGAAGACATTGGAGAAAAAAATGGACAGTGCAGTTCCTATCATGCTTGCTATTTTGCAACACAGGCTAAATGCTTTGAAGAAAAAAATGAGATGATATATAAATTATATGGAGTGCTACAAGAAGCTTCTAAGACAGTGGTGGAAGCTATGACATTTCTTGAGCCAATTTTTAAGTTTTGGTCAGGAAAAGCTTGAGTGATGGATAAATTGAAAACAACCATCTTATACAGTGATGAATTCCCTAACAAAGTATCTGATACTTTGTAAATGATAAGTTGTCTGAATGATACATATGCCTTATTCAATGGTAAGAATGAGCTGATAGACAATAAGTTGCAGTTATTTGGTGATCAATGCTCACCACTAGTTCCCAAGATTTATAATGATGATAACACTTTAAAGCTACAGTTAGATTGGGAAAAGGAGTTTCATGAGATATTAAAAGATGATACTGTCAAAAAAAATATTGAGAAAGATACAGATGCTAGTTACTGCAATAGAATTATTGACAAGTTGTTCAAAGTTGAGATATATATGACAAGGTTTATCACAAAGGCAAAGACAACTATGGATGCTAGGTGGATTGAAGTCATGAAAAAGCTGGAACAAGAAAAGACTTTTGATTGGCCCACCGCCAAGGAGGTTAACAGATGGGAGGTGAAGCTTAAAGGATAGAAGGATATTTTCAAAAGAAACAACCAATTCTGTTTGAACTTCACATATTTTGTGCCACCTGTATTCTTTTGGAAACATTATTAGTTTGTTATTTCTGAAGTTGTTGCAAGATTTTGTAAATCTTTCCTAGGAAGTCCTAAGCTTGTTGAATCTTTAGTTATAAAAGGATTCCAAGACAACAGGGAAAGATATAGTAATTTTTTTCATTTTGAAATACAATTCAATTGTATAAACTTTGGTTTAAGGCCAATATATTTGGAGAAGGGTTTTGAAAGCCATGTTGAATGTAATAATTTTCTGGTATGAATACAAATAAGAACTCATTAATACTTTTCTGAGTTTATGAGGAGTATTTGTCTTCATTATTATGTTCTAAGTTTTGTTTAATTTGGGGTGATTAAGGATCATTCAAATTATATGTCTTTCGGGTAGATTTTTAAGTTGTCTTAGGGTTTCTTTCAAGGAAATATTTAATTGCGTTAGGCTTATTTTAGTAAAAATTGAAATGGTTAATGAATCTAATGATTATTTTTGTATAAATGTGAGGATAGATGTATAAGGTATATCTATTATCTATTTAGATCTGTCATTTTTTCAAGTTTATGTCCATACCAGATGGTTGTGATGTTAGTAATAACTGAGAGGGGGGGTGAATCAATGGCCTCAAAAATTTATCCAATTTAAACTTTAATCCACCAATCAATAATTCTCAATTTATTAAGTCCCAACAAGATGCATGCCTTTGAAAAATTTGAAACAAATAACTGTCTGTCGGTTTACCTTGTCTGTTCTGTTTCTCCTTGATAACCGATAAGCAGTAAACTATATTTATCGATACTTAGTAAATATGCAAAGTATACCAGTCAATCCATAAATGCATATGTAGAATGTAAAACACTAAATTAATTAACCATACACACATAACACAAGGATTTTAATGTGGAAACCCTGTTAAGGGAAAAACCACTGGGATCGATACCCCAAATTTTCACTCTTCTGAAGTGAGCCCTGTTAGGAGCCAACCCTGTTAAAGGTTGCAAACACACTGTTAAGTGCGACCTTGTTAGAGGATTTTCAATACATAGGTTGTCACTAGGTATCTATCATCTACACTACCATCCTTGAATCAATCTCATGACTGTCAATAGGCTTTATGCAAAAATCTTACTACCATCCTTGAATCAGCCTCCTTCTTAGACTGTTAATAGGCTTTAGGTAATACCGGTGCTACTATCACGAGTCAACCTTCTGGTAATCTGTTAGGATATACCTCAATTACAAAATACTTTTAATTCCTACTCTGTTAGGAGACTTTAATGCTTCAATGGTTAAACTGAAACAAAGTGACCTATTTCTAATGCAACTGAATTGCAGATTTTTAGATCTATTTACTTACAATATCTTTCTGATCAATGTATCAATTTAATAACTTTGTACTTAACTTTTCTGCTTTGTGATAATGTGCTTTTCTGTTCCTTGGTGTCTGCAAAATTCTTTAGCTCTCCCTCAGCTTGATTGATCAGGATTGCATGAAGTTAATCCTTCATCAGTTTCTCTTCAGCATCTTCTATCAGTTCACTCCCCTGTGTATCTGATTGAGTATTGACCACACAAAGAATGAACTATGTGTGTCTCTTAAATAGACATGATTTTTCTTAATACTAGGTTCTTTGATTCTTGATTCTTGATTCTTAGCATGAAAAACAATCCAGCCAAATTGATTTATGGCTTTAACTCCTGATTTATCTCATAGTTATCTTCTTGCCAACTATACAAATTACTTACTTAACTGTGGTCGAATAAAAAAAATAAAACAACCAGTTAAGTCTATCCTTTAGCTCTACTAGCTAGGTATTTTTTCATTTTCTGATCTCTCTATTCTGTCGGTCAATTCTGTAGTTCGTCGCCGGTGACAACTGTCAGTTCCGTCGATGTCACTTCAGTTAGCTTCGGGATCTCAGTCCGTCGGGCAACATTATTTTTACCTCGTCAGGTATCATGTGATTTTGCTTCATCAAGCAATATTATCTTCTTCTCGTTGGGCATCACTGTGACTTTAATGTTTGTCTTTACCGATGGTGTGCACTTCGCCAGTGTAGTTTGTCACTTAGTGAATACTAGACTTTTATGCATTGCTGGAAGCATAAACTTTAATCCATTGGTTCTCTGAAGTCTTTGGCATGATGTACAGATGATATCAAGTTGACATCAATGAAAATACAAACCATTAACTGATTTAATGTCTTGCACCATCTTCAACTTAATATAGTCAATCATTTAATCAGTTACATGTCATCAATCTCTCCCTTTGGCATTGATGGCAACATGCTATACTATCATACTATACTATTTCAAATACAATATGAAATACAATTGTTGAGATCCATCAAATTATCAAATAGTTTTCTTTGATAACAGATAAAATGTTTGACTGTCGGTAAGCTTTATGTAAGCTTAGATTTGATTCTTGCAGCTTTCCTTTTTCTTCTTCTGATGTGTTGTGACCTCTGTTTGTGTCAATTTTCTCTTTGACTATTCTCCATATTTGATTTCACCGTCTGTTATTTGCAACTTTTATACAAATACTCTCCCTTTGGATATGATCTCTCCCTATTTGGAGTAATCTGATAATGAATAGTTTCTTATGATAATATGGAAACATTCTCTCCCTTTGACATTAATGCCAAACAAATGTTGTATAAATATCTGACATTCTGTCAACTAATTCCTTCTTTTCATAATATATTTCTTGAATTTCCCTTATCCATTATCAATATAACAATCTACTTTAGTGCTTGGTTCTGATATATACCTTTTTGTATACAGATGTAGCGTTAAAGTTTAGCTTTTGCTTGCATCAAACATGATTGATATTCTGATAATATGTGGTTGATGCAGCCTTCAGTCCTATTACTGACTGTTAGACATGGGTTTGACCCCTAGTCTCTTTCTCAGGTACTCAAATGTATCCTTGGGCAGTGGCTTGGTGAATATATCAGCCAATTATTCTTTTGATTGTACATATTCAAGCATCAGCTCTTTTTCTTGGACTTGTTCTCTCAAATAATGATACTTGATGGCAATGTGTTTAGTCTTCGCATGCATGACTGGGTTCTTGGAGATATTTATTGAACTGGTGTTATCACAATAAATAACTACTGGTTCTTTGATCTTCATATGCATACCTTCCAACAATTATTTGATCCATGCAATATTTGAGCAGTTTGTAGCAACAGTAACATATTCTGCTTCTACAGTAGACTGAGAGATGCATCCTTGCTTCTTGCTAATCCATGTGACAAGTTTGTCAGCCATAAAGAATGCTCCTCCAGTTGTACTCTTCCAGTCATCAAGATTCCCAGCCCAATCAGCGTCAGTAAACACTTTTAGTTCAAATTTGCCTTCTCTTTTATACCATAAGCCAAATTCCTCAGTATTCTTCAGATATCTTAGTATTCTTTTCACATAAGTTATGTGTGATTCCCTGGGGTTAGCAGAAAATATAGCAACAATTCCTACTGCATGTGCAATATCTAGTCTAGTGTGTACAACATACATGAGTTTTCCTATCATGGATCTGTATAGAGTCTGATTTACCTCTCTTGTCTTGTCTTCTTTTGTCAATTTGCATCCAGTAGCCATCAGTGTTCCAACTGGTTTGGAATCTTCCATCTTGAATATTTTCAGAACCTCTTTGATGTATTTGGACTATGTAATGAAAATACCTTCACTTTGATGATCTGTAGACCAAGAAAGAACTTGATCTATCCAAACATAGACATCTCAAATTTCTTGCTAAACTCATTAGCAAATGATTTTCATAGCATATCATTGCCTCCAAATATGATGTCATCAACAAATATTTCAGCAATCAAAGTGTTAGCATTAGTATCTTCTTTTAAATACATATTATTGTTCTCACTAGTCCTTTGAATCCAATACTTATTAGATAGGAATGAAGTCTTTCATACCAGGCTCTTGGAGCTTGTTTTAATCCATACAATGCTTTGTGAAGTCTACATACCATGTTCCTCTTGTCTAGATCTACAAACCCTTCTGGTTGTTCAATGTATACCTCTTCTTCAAGTATTCCATTTAGGAATGATGACTTGACATCCATTTGATATACTTTGAATCCTTTATATGTAGCATAAGAAAGTAAAATTCTTACTTCTTCTAGCCTAGAAATAGGTGCAAAGGTTTCTCCATAGTCTATACCTTCCTCTTGTGCATACCCCTTGCATACTAGTCTTGATTTGTTCCTTGTGACTTCTCCATTCTCGTTCAGTTTGTTCCTGAATATCCATTTTGTACCGATGACATTCTTGTCATCTGGTCTTGGTACAAGTGACCATGTTTTTTTTCTTTTCAATCTGTTCAATCTCATCATTCATAGCACTTATCCATTCTTCATTATCTAGTGTAGCATTGACAGACTTTGGTTCAAACTCACAAATTAAGCAATTTGAGTTTAAAGACTTACTTCTTGTTCTTGTACTAGCTTTCTTATCTCTTATGATTTGGTCCTCTGGATGGTTCCTTCTTACATATCTTGCAAGTACATGTACAACTCTTTGCATATCATCTTGATCTTCATTACCCTGCACATTATCTTGATCATTATTCTGACCGTCGGTAACAACATTCTGACTATCGGTTGCAACATTTTGTTGTTCTGGATTTATGCACTGTTGCTCAGGTAGAGCTGTGGGTCCTTCATAGTATACAAATTTATTGCAGTCTTCAGGTTCTTTTGTGCTTTCCAGCTCATTCTTTTCTACAAATTCATCAATCTTTACATTTGCACTTTCAACTATTTTGTTAGAACCCTTGATTAGACATTTAAAAGCTTTTCTTTTGGTAGAATACCCCAGAAAAATACCTTCATCACTTTGGCATCAATTTTTCCATTTCTTTGATCTTTTAAGAGATAACATTGACTGCCAAAAATTTTAAAGTAACTTACATTGGGTGTTTTACCATACCATAGCTCATAAGGAGTCTTCTTTGAATCCTTTCTTAATTTTACTCTGTTAAGTGTGTAGATAGAAGTGCTACTAGCTTCCCTCCAGAAGATCTGAGTGATGTCCTTCTCTATCATCAGTGTTCTTGCACAATCAACTATTGATCTATTCCTTCTCTCAGCAATACAATTTTACTGTGGTGTTCTTGGTGCAGAGACTTGTCTTTTTATACCATTCTCATTACAGAAATTAGTGAACTCATCTGATATAAATTCTCCTCCTCTATCTGTTCTCAAACATTTTAGATCCTTACCACTTTGTTTTTCTACCATAGCCTTATACCATTTGAACATCTTGAATGCTTCAGATTTTTCTTTTAAAAACATGACTGTCATCATTCTAGAGTAATCATCAACA
>MU227334.1:168775-190650 GCA_018584345.1 Thuja plicata | reverse complement strand
TATATACATGTGTGTGTGGGTGTGTGTGTGTGTGTGTATACACACACACACACACATACACACACACCAAAAAAAAAACCCTACTTTTATTTCAGCGAGTCCTTGAAAAGTCATTCAGAGCTATGTTTTGAACCTGTGTATGTTCTGCACCTTTAGGTCTTTACATTTCTCATTTTTGATATCTATATTAGAGATAATCATATTTGAAAAAGCCCAATACAATTTCCTTAGGGATTCTTCTCTGAAAACCCACAAAGATTTCTCTTTGTATACTTCAGGATAAGAGATCCGCAAGAGCACTTATAACTAAAAACAGAGCACCAGAGTAATTCATTTTGAGTACTAATCACATGCATAGATACTTACATATGTCCTCTTTTTCCTGATTTAGAGCATTTTATTGGCCCTTGTTTAGGATTATATTCATAAAGAGTTAACCATATGTCCTTAAACTATTCTCTGTCTTATATCAAATTATATGACTTATCTAGTTGTTGTATTCTTTTTCAAGCTTGGTGTTAAATGAAATTTAATACATAGTCATGTTTATACCAGGTGTCATAGCCCAGCCTTATTTTACTATGATTGCATCAATAATGAAGCATATATTCAGATGAAGTCTTCTATACATATATTTCACTTAAAAGTATATTACAATAGAAGCGAGTTCATAAATATATTACCTCATGACACTGTTTATATTTTCAGATATAAAACAAGTTTAGGTATAAGATTAGACAATATATATAAATCTATGACAATCTAAATCTGAATTACTATTAATATAGCTAACAATGTAATACTTACATCTAGCATTATACAATTCATTCTTAATTCCCATCCCTTGATCTTTCATAAACAAAGCTAAAATATGCTAGACCTAATCAATGGCCAAGCCAACATCCTCTGAAGTGGCTTGATACAATTCCAATAAATGATCTTCAAACCATCACATTTTAGTACCTCAAGAATGTACAAGCTATAGGAAAGATATTGGAAAGGTCACTTTTTTGTTAATTTAGGGTTAAAAGGGAGGTTGTGAGAAAGAATCTAAATTACATATGGGTATGTCATGCTACCTAGAGCAGAAGATCATAGGGAGAAACAAATCATAGGGAGAAATAGGATTCATCAAACCAGACTTAATTAATCTAGTTAGTGAGTAATATATCCTATTCACATGGTGGGATTCCTAAGTGGGAGACTACAAAGTTAAAACTAGCAGCCTATAAATTTATTCAAAAATCATAAAAAAGGTCAAGTAACTGTCAATGGAAATGTTAGCCAACTCATCTTCCCATCCATTACCTTCCCTGTAAATATGGTTTATAGTTAACTTATCAAAGAATTTACACAAGAGAAGTGCAGATGATAGGAGAGAGTCAAGTCTCCAATTTTGGAGTGAGCCCTTCCTTAGTGCATTTATTATTATACCAGAATCACCTTCTATGGCTAAGTTCTTGATTTTAAGATACTAAGGGTTAAGCCTTCAATCAAGGCTTCAAGTTCCACCCAATTGTTTATTTTCTTCCCTATACATCTACTGCTCTTAGCTATTTCCTTACCCTTGGAATCATGTATAGTACATCCAATTCCTGCCAATCATGGGTTACCTCTTGAGGCTCCATCAAAGTCAAGTTTATACTGGAACCCACAAGAGATGGGGACCATTTGCAGGATTTCTTTTTGATTGATGATTGATCTTGTCAAAGGCCAATGAAGGGAGGAAGTTTTAATCTTAACCATCTATTTCTAGTTTTATCATCCCACAGTGTCATTGTTGCCTCCTTCTGATTACTAAGCATAATTCTATTGTTAGCAAATTCTATTATTGAGCTTTCAATTTTGTTGATAAGACTAGAGGAGTCCAATTTGGAGTCTTGAAAAATACGCTTGTTCCTCTCTTTCCAAATCTCCCATAGGACAATAGGAGGAGCCACACTCTATAATAAACTATAGATGCTATCTTTTTATAATAGAGGCCAAGAGAGGAGGAAATCAGACGTAGATTTTGGGAAAGCAGATTTCCAATTTAGTTTCATGCATAGCCATTCCCATATTTTTCTGGAGAAAGGACATTCCAAAAGAAGATGGTCTATGTTCTCCTCCTAATTTTCACATAATACACACCTACTTGGACCAAGAAAGCCCATTTTCTGAAACCTATCAGCTGTAAGAATTTCCCTGTGCCATACTAACCAAGCAAAAAAGCTATCTTTAGGCAAGGTTTTTTGCCCCAAAATAGATCCAAAGGAAGGTTTACCTTAGGGAAAGTAATTTGAGATCTTAGATAATTGTATCCATCCTTGATTTTATATACCCTAGATTTATTACCATCCCAAATAAGTTTATTTGGTCTATTGTGCAGCAATGGTTTCCTAGTAGCCAAGATATCGTGAATCATGTCTTCCTCATCTTTTGGAAGATGCAAACCACATCTATCCTTCCATTTCCATCCTTCCACAAGTTCAGAATCAAAGGTAACGTAATCTTTAACCTTAGAACCCCAGTGAGTTTCAAGAATACCCCTTGATTCTGTCCAAAGTCCTAATTGATTAATAGCTTGATACCCTGCCCATGAATCATACCAAAACAAGGCTTTGCCTCCCTGACCGAGGTTCCATGTAAGCCTACTTTGAATAATAAATCTACACTCAAGCATGAAATTCCAAATTCTTGAACCCTTGGGAGGATTCATTTCTCAAAAAATATTGATGGGATTAGGTTGATTAAGATATTTGTGAGATAAGATTTTAACCCACTTAAGGTTTGGATTATTGAACATCCTCCATTCTAAATTTTCCCCAAATGAAATACTATGGATTTTAAGGTCTTTAATACCTGCACCACCTTCATATTTTGGCATACATACCTTATCCCATGCTAAAAGGGCAACTTTTTGTTTGTCCTCAGAGCCTTGCCAAAAAAAAGTTCTAAAAATCTTATTAAGGTCCTTTCTATGATTAACAGGAGGCTCAAAGTAGGCAAGTTGATAAAAGGGTATAGCAGAGAGGACAAATTGTATCATGATAGCCCTACCAGCCGAAGATAACCATTTACCTTTCCAAGAGGACATTCTTTCTCTAATTTTCTCTATGGTATGGCTCCATGATGCATACTATCTTGACCCCATGTCTAAATAGAGACCTAGATATTTACATGGAAGAGCTCCTTTCTTGAAATCCAAGATATTACAAATTCTCTATTCTAGAGGTGGATCAGTATTGAAGAAAAATATCTTCGATTCCTCTTTATTAACCTATCCTGATGCAAATGCATACAAGTCTAGAATATGCTTGAATTCCTTAGCTTCTTGAATCGAGCCTTTCCCATATACCATAGTATCATCAATAAATTGTTGATGGGTCGTAGAATCTACATTACTAGTAATTTGTATACCCTAGATTTTATTATCATTTTTAGCCCTATTTATAGCTTGAGCTAGAACCTCAGCCATGATGATGAATAGAAATGGGGAGATCAGGTCCCCTTGACGAATCCCCCTCAAAATCCCAAAGAATCCCCCTCAAAATCCCAAAGAATCCTTGAGGGGATCCATTAACAAGAATATAGAACTTAGGGGAGAAAATACAGGTATAAATTAATTTTACCCATTTCACTTCAAAACAAAAGGCAAGCAAACATTTCTGAAGAAAAAACCAATCAACTTTATCATAGGCTATTAATTTTTTTGCTTCTTAATTATATTATATAATTTTAATTTAAAAACAAATATTTTAACATGTTTATGATTTCTAATTATTGTCGTCAAATATTTGTAAGTAGAAAATTAATTTTAAAAATTATAAAAAATAATTTAAAACTAATCATGAAAAAATAAATGATATATCTTCAAAGTCTATGACAAATTTGAAAGAGATACAAATTTCAAAGTTTTTAAGTAAACATAAATTGTTTTATACAAAAAGAAGAATATTGAATCATAAATTAAAAAAGTAAAAAAAAATATTGTTTTATTACTAATTATCTAAAAAATTAAAAATCAATTAATTAAATAATTTCATACTTTCATATTTTCTTCAAAATTTATAAATTTATTCTAATGTATTTATAAATTTATAAATATTTTATCTTTTTAAATAATATTTAATTTTTATTAAATAATAACAATATAAACTAATAATAAATATTAATTAGAGAGGAGATATGACTATGCAAAAGATATTACAGGCAGGAAGAAATAACAGGCACGGTACTCCAGGTGTGAAGCAGGCATGGGATGGGGGCCGGTGTAAATATTGAACTTCTAAATAGCAATAAAAGGTTTATCTTACCAAGGAGAACACTTAGTGTTTTTTTTCAATTCCCTTTATAAATTTTACGTTTTAGTTGGTTGTTTAGCCACTACCCAAATATTGTGCCCTATAGCCAGTGCCTCACCCGCACACCATGTACCCTGTCGGAACTAAAATTCACTTGTACAGTGGTTATGTAATGACGGTGTTTATGGGGCAGAATATTTGCACCTTTGTTAACACAATATGTTGTTAAAAAAATACGTTAACAACATATATGTTAGCCTATTGTCTTAACATGTGTTAGTAATTTGCAAACAAACACAATAGGCAAACATACTTGTTGTTAACATATATTGTTAGCAACATATTGTCTTAACAAAGGTGCAAATATTCTGCCCCATAGACATGGCCGTTATGTAACTACCGCCAAAGGGAGCCATACATGCACAGGCTGACAATATCACCTTTATGCATTATCAATACATGGTAGATGCAAAGATAAGATTTCACACATGCAAGAAGCAAAAATAAACTTTAATGAAGGGTGGAATCACCAATAACTAAATAATTGCATCCTCAGATTATTGGATATATTTCTCAGAATTACATCAAATGCGTCTTCAACTTAAAACACCACAAATTCAGACAAATAGGTAGAATAGGGTGAGCAGTGTCTCCCACTGAAATTAGAAATGCCAGAAAAGAGAGGATCTCTCACCTCCGAAATGGTGACAATGCTAGACTCCAATCAAAATTTATAAATACAAAGGAAATATAAAATTGACCATGCCTACAAAAGTACCAAACTCAACCATATAAATGGGCTCTCGGAAGTTTCGTGAAGGGTTACAAATGGGTTGACATGACCCAATATTCTATGACTAATAAATTAAAACAAGCCTGTAAGATATTATTTTAGTTTTGGGGTCACTCAAATAATTAAATTAATTTAAGTTATTTAATTATTTTAGAGATATTACAACATATTTTCTTTCACACAAAATCTGGATGGCTTAAAGATGTACAAATAACTATTTGAATCATGGAAGTAAATTTGAACAAGGATAATAATGTAAATAGAAAATTATTTATATTAAACAATATCTTATTTATGATGATAAATGAAAGTACATACAAACAATGACAAAGCACATTTCATTTAATATTTTGATTATGTAATTCATGTAATTAACAAATGTGATTTCATGTGTATCATTGAATAAATGTTATTGCATTTTCATTTTCATTAAACTATTCTTAGTCAAATACATATTAGGTACTAAAATGATGTATATAACTAAATGTTGATGACATATTTCATTTCACACACAATCTAGATGTCTTGAAAATATACAAACCCATATTGAAATCATATGAACAATAATAATATAAATAAAAAATCATCTATATTAAATAATTTATTTTTATAATAATGAACAAAATTAAAATATAATTAATAACAAAATTCCCTTATAATATTAAAGCCTTTTAATATTTATATTATATAAAGTAAAATACAATATATAATAAAAATTAAATTATACTATACATTTAATTAAAATATATAAACCAATTTTTTATTTAAAGCTTTCTTCTAAAACTTCCAACTCCCATTAATTAAATAGAAATAAATTTTCCAAATACTAATTTAATATTTTTGTTTATAATTTGTAAAACTAATAACACTGGGTGTCGATGTTGCTATTCATGGCTTTCAGTGGCCTGTTTGGCCTCTGTTTAGATAAGTTTTTTGTTAGTAGATGTTTTTTCTGTTAAAGACTCTCTTTATGGAATAGGCCTACCACATTTATTTCAAAACTTTTAATACCTTGTATTCTAAAACTGCTATGTGTAGTTTAGCTATGTGAGAAGATGTTTGGCTTTTGATAGAGGGAAGTCATGACTGTTTCTTTTTAGTTTATCTGCTGTTAATGTACTGACAGACTGTTGTCCTTGGGACTTTGTATTGAAAAACAACACCATATTTTTTGTGCTTCTAATATTAAAAAACATTCAACTTTTTAAAAAATAAATATTTTAACAAATTCTATATTTCTCTATATCAAACAAATTTATCATTAATATGCATTATCATAAATATATATTACTAAATAATTTCACATCAATTTAAATGCAGCTGTGTGATATTCACTGCAACGGCCACTAGTCACCCTTTGATCCCGCACGAGCATATAATTTACATTTTTCCTTTGTTATATTTTAGCCAGAGTCACAATTTACAACCTATTCAATAAATAAAATACTCCTTCGCATCGTATGTTTTTGGCCTTTTGGTGAAACTGACAAGTGTAGGAATTTGAACAAACCAGTCAGGCAGATCTGGCATGAAGGATTAAAGGAGAAAGAAAATAGATACCCATAAGATTTTATACTTATCAAAGTAAAACATTATATCTGACTAAGCAAATTGAACCTCAACTCTTTTATAACATTCCCCTTGCAGCTTTGTGAAGCTGGACTTCAAAGAGAGTGAATGGGAGAATACAAATACAAGCATTATATAGACCAATTATACATCACCAAAGGGAAGGAACAAATTAAAATATTATTTATCGAACTCCCTATATCAATTGATAGGACAGTTAAGAGGTTTAGGATATGGAGAATATCGAAAACCTACACAATCCCAAGAAATATCAGCTTTAAAGTTAATTTTTAATGCTGCAAACTGACATGCAGATATGGGAAATATTGACTTCAAATCCACGAAAGATCTATCTTCAATACTTTTGTTAAATGCTCAGAGATTTGCCTGCTATTGGAAGATATGATAGAATTATCTATGCAGCACCGAGGATGTTCCATGTACAGTAATTATTAATTAATTAAAAATTTATCTTTATTGTATTTTTATTTTCAAATGATTAATCTTAGTTTATAATTAATTAATAATTACAACAAATGGTAGATATGGGTGCTGCACAGACCACGTTGATTTAGTTGGGGTACTTGGGATTATTACCAACACGGCCAAAGTCACTGTGGAGAGGCTGCCTTTGAATATGTTCTATCTCTTCAAAGATTTATCCAGTTTCGAAACATTTTTAGGTAATTTTTTTATTATCAAGGGCAAAACATATGTACTTTCATACATATAAAAATGGAATGGTTATGTTCTTCGGATTTCAATGAAAACAAACATTTTCATTTGAAATCAGATGAAGATCTAATTCAATTCTAAAGTAAATTTGTTAAAGAAATATTTCTAGTTATTTCCAAAACACACACATATACTAAAAAATTATGAGATGATTATGTTATAGTCTATTTTTATACGTCTTACAATTTGTGAACTGTAGACAGTCAACAATGAAAATTTGGTAAATTGAATTTTAGTTTTACATTATCAAGAATGAAATAATAAGATTATACTTTTAACAAATATACCATTTCTATTAAAATATAATTAAAAATACACTCTCAGCAAAAAAAAAAGAAAGAGAGGAAAAAAAAAAGAACACATAAGGTCACTCCAGAAAAATAAAGCACAGTGCCCAAAAAGTGAGCTGAAAACATTTATTTTGAATTATATACTGTAAATAAAAATATAAATTTATTTAACTCGCACTAAATCTAATAAATCTTTAAAGTCAAAGCACAATAGATTCTAAAATTTATATAGGCTTTGCAGTCGGATATCTTATGCGTGTTTAATAGCTCACATTCAATCGTCGGGATTCTCTCAGAAAAAGCACAGCGAAATTGAAGGCGCCGAAAAGGGGATGGCACGGATCGGTTTTAAAATGTGCTGTAACACAGCTGTTGGGAAATTAACAAATATATGCCTTTCCAGATTAGGACAAGTTGCCCATCAAAATGACGTCTATCACGAATTATTGTTATCAATTAAAACCCTATATAGCCCATCATTTGAGTGATCTTTCTCAAAACAAAGCTCAGGAATCTCAGTCTTTCTAAACTCAATCTAAAATGGCCCTGGAGTCTGTGCTTGGCATGAAGGGTAGAAATGGAGATTCTAGTTATGCCAACAATTCGTTAGTACAGGTACACAATGCCCATTCGCTTTTAATTTCTTCTAAGTTTAATATGTATCTGGCAAGTCAAGAGTTGCATTCAAGATGAATTGCAATTCATTTACCATTTCTTTATCTTTGTGATATTGCTGTCACCTATCTTAGTATTATTCTAGAAGTCACCCATTCTAGTATTACTCTAGCTTAAGTGCTCAACAATTGCTGAAGGTTTTGTAAATCGGGTCGCAAGCAAAGTGGTTTTAACCACGAAGGAAACTCCTTAGTTAAAGTTTTACAAATGGGGTTGCAAGCAAAGTGAGTTTAACCATGGAGGAAACTCTACACTTAAGTACGCCTAACTTGAAGGAATATTGAGACGGGTAACCTCCCGGGAAATCCGGTGATTCACCTATGTGAGCATCACCTGAATGCCATGAGTGCTAAGTGTTTCATTCATTATCATAAGAGATGGGTTCTTTTGAACCACTACTTATGAAATAAAGATCAATAAATTTGATTCAAAAACTACACAGCTGAATCCTTTGTTCACCTTTTTTATAAAAAAAAAATAGATTGTATTGTACTTAATGGTAGTTTTAATCTATATTTGGTAAATTTTCTGGCGCAGTTAAAGATGATTGAAGCTACTAAACCAATTATGGAGCGTAGCATTTACGAGAACATGAGATTGAAGTTTGATGTAGGAGACATTTTTAGGATGGCAGATTTCGGGTGTGGCACCGGCCAAAATGCTCTTGTGGTGGCGGACACCATTGTCAGTGCCGTACAACGCTTAGTGGCAGACACCATAGTCAGTGCCAGTGATGAAGAGAAGATGCCCGAATTTGAGGTTTATTTCTCAGATCTTCCCTCTAATGATTTCAATTCATTGTTTCAAATGTTGCCTCCGCCCAGAGATAAGAATGGAGTTGTTACAAGATCTTACCTTCCAGCGGCTGTCTGTGGATCGCACTTCAGACGTCTCTTCTCGCGTAGAACTCTTCATTTTTGTCACTCTTCTATGAGTCTCCATTGGCTTTCACAGGTGAGTAATGAACTACATAACTTCTCCATACATGAATTTGGTATAGTTGTGTCGTGATAAGATGTAAATACAGGTTCCGGAGAGTGTTCAGGAGAGAAGATCTCCTCGTGTTTACGTTTCAAGTGACTGTGAGGAGGGTGTGGCGGCTGCGTATCTACAGCAGTTCGATACAGATTTCACATCGTTTTTAAAAGCCCGGGCAGAGGAAATAGTTGAAGGGGGATGCATGTTCATATCTCTAATCGGACGTAATGGAGACACTCACATAATGGAGGGCCAAGGAGCATTGGGACACACCGCACGTTATTTTGAATGTGCCTTTGAGGCACTAGTTAAGGAGGTATGCACAATGCATGCTCTGCCCATTTTGATAAATTATGATTTAACCATTTTAATGCTCCAAACAGCAAGTTTGTTACAGTCTATTCATTCATTGTTTGGAATTCCTCTAAATAATCAACATATTGATGATAATACATTCTCATATAATTTCTTTATATATTTAACACATATATTATTAAATGAACTTTATTTTTGTATGGTTTTATGCATGTGTAGGGTATTATCACAAAAGAGAAATGGGAATCTTTCAATTTACCTTTGTTCAATCCAAATATAAAAGAGGTGGAGAGCATTGTGCAGAGAGAGGGATCATTTGCAATGGTAACCATAGAGATTGTGGGGGGAATTCATGCATATACTTATGCAGAGATGAAAAAAGGGGAAGAGAAAACTCTTGGACGAATTGTAGAAAATTACTATAGAGCAATATTAGAAAATATTATAGAAGCTCATTTAGGATGCAAGAGATTGACAAACGAGTTCTTCTTGAAGATTGCTGAACGCGCTTCTATTGAGTCTGAAGACTATTTGACTAAAAAAATAGAGTTGCTTGTTGTCTTTTTGAAAAGAAAAGGAACACACAACAACACTATTTAATAAATAGAGCCCGAAAATCTAAATGTCTTTACAATAGCACTATAAATAATTATAATAAATCCAAGGAGACGTTTCTTAGATTTGTAATCAAGTCCATTATTTACATTTATTAGAAATAATTATATTTACAAACAAATAATATAGAAATGAGCTAGATAGTCTTGCATGTGGACCATATTTATAATATTCTCATTCTCACCATGTTTGGTAAAATTCATATTTCTAAATAATTTTCATCACTAAAACTCCTATGGAATCTACAAAGTTAACTTTGGTAATATTTAGAACCTACCCTAAAAACTTATTACAAAAATAATCTCCAAGTTAATAATAGTCTATATTACATGGATCTTACCACACGTGAATGTGAATCATTCAGTAATTACTCAAGACATTATATTTGTGTTTGATGGTTGCATCTACTAAGATGTTTTCAAGAACCATGATATAATAATGTTGATGCATACTTCAAACTCTTAAAATACCCATGATAACATAATATATGGTCCTAATATGACACCTATGAGCATGCACACAAACAACGTATAATTAGTAGAATAAGTAAGATTATGATAGTGGTGACGTGATTTTCTATGGCTAAGAACACTTGGGAGAGTATCATAAAAGCTCTTTCTAACATACATGACCATGCAAAAACATTGTGCAAGATTAAATTTAATTGGAAGACTACATGATCCATTTAACGTAGGTAATATAATAACTATTTATAATTTGACAAACAAGGCCCTGTCATTATAAGATACATATTATCAATGAAAAAATATATATTTATAATATCATACAAGATAATAGAAATATGATATAGAAACTATAAAATAAAATCGTACTAGAATAACACGAGAACAAGAAACAAGATATAGTAATAAGGTATCAATATATGTATATTCAAATGTAATTATGGGATCAAATCATCATAAGTGTTCTTTAAGATATAGTAAAGATGTACCAAGATTGGGTAAAAGAATTCGTTTAAATAATGTATGATCTTAAAATGTGGTATTTTAGATGGAAGATTTCTACTGTGGCACTTGATCAAATACTCTCGTGGTGGTGAACACCACATAAAGAAGGTTGGAATTAACCTACACACTAAGAATTTAGATGGCAATATATTAACCGTCAAGTCTTTCAAGACCAAACAAATATGAATTTTTTTTAAACAATATTATCTTGCTGATATTATTTTCATATGCAACAGATAAATTTCCATCCCAAACAATTTTTACATGTACTCCTAGCATATGCAAAATATTTACCGTTTGTAATAGTATACAGATGTCCCTTAAGAATTGAAAATGCATGTGAAATGTTTGTAGTATATGCATATAAACATTGTCTCCTTGAATACTATAATTTGATGACATTAACATTATGCATCTATTAAAAAAATATTTAGAAACCTTGATTTAAATTAAATTGAATAGCATAAAGCCATAATTTCCAAGATTTATTTGTTAGTGTTAATTTTTAATTCCTATCATCATTAAAATGTGAAGCTTTCAGATTTAGTCACCGTTAATATGCATTAATTTGCTCCTTAAATTAAGGATCTGAGAACGGTAGATTTTCTTATGATTTATGTAGGTTTATACTGCATGAATTCTTTATGTAAGACTAACTAAAGAGAAGTACCCTTTATTTTCTCCTCCTTTTTAGAGATTACATGCATGTATTGCATAATTTTGTTTCTATCTATATATTCATTGTAATTTACACAATTGAATACAATGTGATCAATACAGAATTTCCATTCTTGGCAGCTCTTTGTTTCTTCTATATTATTATGCAAGCTTTTTTTTCTCTTTCTACCTAGATCTATGATGAAAAATTGTACATTGTACCAGAGCTTAGGAGCTAGGGAAGATAGAATTTTTTTTTGGAGGTGTTGAAGATCAAATTTGTTGCAAAGAATGCAATTTCCATCCTTTGTCATTCTCATGCCATAAAAATGGAGGCCAAAGATTCTTCTTCAACCCACAAGTAGAGGCTTTCATCGAACAAGCATGGCAATAGAGGTTGAGCTGAATTTTGCATCAGGCCAAGGTCATGCTCTTTTTGCATGAGCCTTTCCTTTGATTTATTTTTAATGACACCATGTCAATGGACTTGTCATGCCTATCTTTTCAACATTATGGAGGGGTTTCTACTATTTGTGGTGATGTTTCCTTGGTTCTACAGTTGATCAGTTTAATAGACAATTGGCACCTATATTTTCAACTAGCATTTTGTTCTAGTATGGTTGAGTAGTGTCGTTGGGGTCCCTCGTACAGTTTCATGTGTCATATGCATCCTTGAATGATAGATGTTTTGCCTTTGTTTGGCATCTATTAATTGTTTGGGGGCAGCTATGTAGATTATTGTCTTATGTATTTTCGATTGACATATAGTTTGCCTCCATTTGTCATCTGCCCATTGTTCGAGTAGTATAATTGGGGGCACTTATGCAGATTTATCCTAGTCTTCATCTTGGTTTCATAGGAGATTCTTCATTCAACACTATGGCAGTTATCATTTGACAGATGTCCACAATTTTCATGTCACAAAAATATTTTCTTTTGCATCTATATTACTATACATTTTGAGTTAGGGTTTTGTTCCCATTGGGTTTTCCCCCTTTCCTCTCTCCTTTCATTAGATTTTATTATCCTTAGTTAGCCTTATGGTGGGGGTGTTAGTGTTAGTTTTTCATTCCTGCCACCGTAAATATGTGAAGCTTTCAGATTTAGTCATTGTTATGATGCATCAGTTTTCTCCTTAAATTGGGGATCCGAGAATAGTAGATTTTCTTGTGTTTTCTGTAGATTTATGCTACATTTTATTCTTTATGTCAGACTAACTAAAGATAAGTATCGTTTATAATCTCAACCTCTTAAAAAATTACATGCATATATTGCATAATTTATGTTTCTATCTATATACTCATTGTAATTTATATAATTGAATACAATGTGATCAATATAGAATTTTCTTTCTTGGCAGCTCTCTATTTCTTCTGTATTATTATGCAAGTTTTGTTTTTCTTTCTTCCTAGATCTTAGCTGAAAATTTTACATTATCGACATCCTCCCTACCTATGTCAAAATGGGATCTTTGGAATTTGGTATGAACATCCACCATAGGTTAAAAAGTAAGAAATTTTTAGGACATTGTCGTTGCAACTAAACTAGTACACATGTATCCAAAATATGAAAGATAGACATTGTGCTTGAACTATTTGATAGGATACCTGAAGAAATATAGTCTCTTGGTTACAGAATATATGCCAAAGTGATTTGCTACGAAGGTTTCAAAAAATTTTAAGAAAATATAAATGTCAAGTTCAAAGTTGTTGGTGTATTACATTTTCTAGTTATTTTAGATTTAATTTAATTCAATAAAGTACTGACTGTTGGTTTCCATAGTACAGTTATATATCAGATTTTATTTTGTGTATTGCCTATTTAAAGGTATTGTTTGGACCAATTAATTCAAGCTTTCCATTTTGCGCTCACATGTGGTATTAGAGCATATATTGTTTCTGTCCTAGTTTGATTATGCCCTTTCCTATTCTAGCTGCAATCTAGGAAACAAAGTGTTCCAACAGGTGCAGAGAATGAACTCGTAATGCCACCAATCTTGGTGTGATCCTTCTAACTATGTATATTCATTCATTATTTGTTTAGGCTTGACGATATATTGAGAAGGCATTATAAAACTAGACTGTGTGAATTCCTTCTATGAAATGAAATAGAGATTTTGGTGCTTGAAGGTTGCTATGAAAATAGTAGAGCAAAGATCTTATGCTGTAAGGCATTCGAGCCTATCTTGCTATTGAGCCACGAATGCTTCAGCATCATTGCGCGGGTACGATATGCCATTTTTTTCTATATTGGTCGTGTGAATAGGTAACAATTTAAATAACAGTAAACAATTATTTCAAGAAACCCTAATGTATTCCCGTTGGCGTGGAAAATGATAAGACTAAACAAGCTAGTAACCAGGAGCTGGAGTGACTATAGACAGAGCGAGAGTAGAGATGGAGTACTGAGAAGATTAAGGAGCACCATTTTCAGTTAGATGCCGAATTTTCAAGGCTGTGATGTCAAAGAGACATAGGTACAAAAAAGTTGCAAGAAGATCGATCCTAATACTCTGCTATAACCGAGGCTGGTTTGGAAGGTAAGAGTTTCTACATTTTTAGAATCTCATATGCTATGACTGAGGCTGGTTAGGAAGGTAAGTGTTTCTACATTTACTATTATGAACATTGGTCAATATTTGAGGCAGTCTTTGTTATTCAGTGGAAACTAGAAAAGATTGAAGCATCAAAATTATGATAGAAAGACGTAGAGTTTATAAAGTTTTGAAGGTTTTTGGATACGAGAATAATTGGACAAAGCTGTTGGAAGTCTTCTATGAACATAGCAACATTACTTCTTAGTGTACTTAATGTTTATCTCTTAGTTTGGTGTGATCTTGAATATGGCACAACTTATAAAAAACATTCCTCACACAAATTGCTGATACAGATATAGAGTGTTAGAGTGTTGCATGATGACAATTACTCAATGCTTTGGAGTGTTGCAAAGGTTTTGGAGAGTTAAGAAATTTTGTTTTTATTGGAGTGATACAATTATTTTGTTTTGAACGATGAAGCTATTTTGGAATGGTATAGAAAATAAGGTCATGCTTCATTTTTAGAGGTATTTGGGTTCATCATTTGTCAATATTACCATCTTTGTACATATGCCAAACATTTCTTGTATTTTTGAGGCTACCTTTCACCAGGTTTCCAAGGAATCCCATTAAGTATTAGATAGATAAAGAGTAACAAGATAATACAAGAGGTTGTAGGCAATGGATACATGATGTTTTTTATCATCTTGAGATAGCTTCTCACTCAAAGATGATTCATTGTATGTGAATCATCTTATTTGTGTCCCTGAAAAAAGATGGGGCTTAACATATTTCTCCCTAAAGAAAAGAGGGGGATTAACATGTTTGTGTCTTTGAAGAAGAGAGGGGGTTTGACATTATGGTTGTCCCCTCAAGGAGCAAGGGGGGCAATATTTGGTTGATGATTTGTCGAGCACATGAGGAGGCATTCATCATGCTCGGAGGAGAAGCGGCTTTTAGAGGAAAGGTTGTCTCGTGTGCAGGCATGTAGTTGGTGATTTGTGTAGCAAAGGAGAAATTATTTCCACAACACTTGAGGAGGCATTATACACACTTAGGGATGTGAACTTTCAGAAGAAGGCATCTCATGTGCAACACTGGAGTAGACATTAAACACACTTGGAGGAGATACAAAATTTCAGAGGAAATGTGTCTCAATGTGTGTGGTGAGTGGGAACACTTTTATGCTCCCTCATGTTGTACATATAGTTGTAGGGTTTCATAGTTAGGAGATACACTGACGCAATTAGATTGGCTTTTTTTGGAGATTTTATAGTTGGGAGATCCAATAATGTAGTTAGTTTGGTGTTTCCTAGGCGAGCGAGGATCATAGGTGAAGATGCTTCATCAGAGTCTCGAGAAGGGTTGGGTTAAAATTCGCAATGTTCTACTCTCGTTCAAACTAATGTAATAAGGGGGGTAATGTTGGCGTATTATATTTTTGACTTATTTTAGATTTTGTTTAATTCAGTAAACTATCGATTGTTGGTTTCCATAGTGCAGTTATGTAACAGATTCAATTTTGTGTATTGCCTATTTAAATGCATTGTTTGGATCAAATAAATCAAGATTTTCATTTTTCACTAAAAACATATATACTCTATAACCGTGTCAACATTATCCATGCTTGTGCCAAAATAGGAGCTTTGGACAAAGCATCCAATCAATTATAGAATAAAAAGTAGAGACATTTTTTAACATATATAAAGCTTAATGGATGAAATATTTTTGTCAGATATTGAAGGATGTAGGAAAACAAGGTAAGATACTAATTTGACATAGTGTGGAGCAACACAACAAGCAATGAGATTCCCGAGGCACCACTTTGGGATTGATAAAAAAAAGAGATTAGGTGCAATATGAGAAGATCTTTATCATGTGAATATGGAAGAAATTGTTTAACTTTAATGCAATTAGCAAGAGAATAGGAATAACAAGAATGACAAAGGAAATGTGTGCCATTATTATTTGGTTAACAATTCTTTTGTGAAACATCAAAACCATAGTTGAATGTTTTTTTTCATATTTAGATCTTCTAATTTTTATTTTTTTTGCAAATTTTAAACTATCTTCAAAAGACATAGGTTTTGTTTCTTTAGATAAAAGAATTTTTAAGGATGAAGGATGATTTTTATCATAAACCTCATCGAACTGTTTTGTGTATGGATGAATAGATGGAGGAGTGATCTTTGTAAATAGATTCTTAATCCTATCACCATTATCCACATCCACTTGTAAGGTTTGGAAGAAGTACTCACATCAAAAGCTTCATCTTTACTCAATATCATGTTAGGAGATAGATCATGAATAATATGCATCACATTGTCTAGTCTCAAAATATGTTGACGGCTAGGATACATTCTTTTATAATAAGGGGATCCACAGCGATATATGTACTAAGATTAACATTCTTATCTTTCCCCTCTTGAACAAAAGTACCTTTGTGAGAAGAGTATTCAATGCTACTCTTTGATGTTGCATCTCCATTGGAGAGATCATTGATAAGAGTATTGATCATTGTCCCACACTTCTTCTGTTGTGCAGCCCTTTTAATGTCCAAAACTCAAACAGTTATGTTTTCCTTATGCAGTTTATTTGCAGGACTCCAACGTTAGCTGAAAATATATCAACATGTGACTTGTGAAAGGATATATAATTGGAAAACTAGGAATGGTTGGATGAACTGGAAGGCTCTTAACCGCTAATGATCATCTTCATTCAAATCGCTATAAATTTATCAGCATTCAACGTGCTTCAAAGCATTAAAAATTAGTCATGCCGCCGCAAGGTGCATGCCTCCCCCTGCACCTCAATGCAATCCGATTTTTGCCCTTCGAACTCTTAGATTCGATGTCAAACATATCATAGTCCTGTGAACAAAATTGCTAAGGGAAGCATTGAATTCATGACCCGAATCCATCGTTCTTCCACCTCCCAAGTCTGAGTTCCGCTAAGACAGCCCACAGGCGCCGACATAAATACATTGCTCTCTGATACCAAATATTAGAAGAAGAGAATAAATGATCGATCTCATTTATTCATTCAATCAAAGTGCCTTTAAATAGGCGTTACAAATAGACAAACAACCAAACGGATAGTTCAGAAAGGCTAATGGTGATAACTGTTAAAAGTTACAAAAATAAGAAATAAACTAGCTAAAACGTTAACATTATTGTAATACGCCAACAATTTCCAATACCGATATATAATACTATTGATACGTTTGGACCCTGGAGATGCTGGTATTATTCACACCTTTCCTTTCCTCTTTAGGGCGGTGCCCCCTCTTTGCCCCACAGACGCATTAGGAATAGAGCCAGGCAACGTTCTCAGCATGTTAATTGTGAGGGGCATTGGACTCCTCCCTAGTCTGGAGTTCTTAAAATCAACAGTGATGGTTCTTCTCGGGGAAATCCTAGACCGGCTGGCATTGGGGGAGTTGGGCGTGATAGCTCTAGTGATGTTCAGTTTCTTTTCTCTATCTACAAGGGTTACCGTACAAATAACCTCATGGAAGCCCTTGCTATCTTGGTTGTAGTGGAACAGTGTTGTCAACGTGGTTGGAGAAGAATTACCTGTGAGACAGACTCACAAGTGGTAGTGAATTTGTTGAATAGACGAAACCTTGTGGATGTCGATTGGCATTTGGCTCTGGTTATTCAACAGATCATTCAGTTATGCAATTCTCTGGAATCTGTGTCTTTTATGCATATCCCTCGGGAGTGGAACGGTGTGGCTGATTGCTTGGCTAAATGGGCTTCCGAGCACACACTGGATTGGAATATTGTTGATCATAGGATGCTTCCCCCTGATTTATCTCATAAGCTGGCTCAACTTGTTGACCAGGATAAAGCTCGTTAGTGCTCTTTGTTTCCTTTGTTGTTCTGTACTCTTTGGTATTCAATAAAATTTTTACCCCTCTTTTAGTAGTTATTGATACATCCTTCAAATGCCAAAAATATCTATGAAAACATAATATGTGGCCCTAATGTGGCATCTATAAGCATAAGCACAAATAGGGTAGGTTTGGAAGGATATGTAAGATCATGATTATGGTGATGTGACTTTCTATGGCCAAGAAAGGCTTGTGAGAGTATCATAAAAATTAGATGCATAGAATTTTCATAGTTTATCATAATTAGTAGTTTATGGCTTCTTGATTTTGATCGTGTAGAACTTTTTTCCATCAACTTTTTAGATCACAATCCATGATCCATCATCTGGATGATCACACTCCATGATCCTCTCTTTTCTAGCTATCATCTTGATGATGGGTCATGGAGTGTGATCCAAAACGTTGATAGAAAAAAGTGTCACACAGTCAAAATCCAGAAGCCATAAACTACTAAGTATCATAAAAAGGTTCATTCTAAGATAGTATACATGACTATGGCAAAACATAGGGCAGGATTAAGTTTAAAAGCGGAACACTAACATGATCCCCTTAGTGTACGAATTATAATGATTGTTTATATAGTTTTAAGCTAAGATATGCCATTGTAAAAGTAAAATATATAATATTAATATAAAATTATACATTTATAATATCATGCAAGATAGTAGAAATATGATGTAGAAAATATAAAATTTATTGTTCAAGTGCAATACATATGAATAAGATATAATAATGTAATTATGTGTGAAATGAGAAATAAGACATAGTGATAGTGTATCAACAAATGAATTCTCTTATGCCTAGATTCTCTTATGATGGCCTCCCACTTTCCCATTCACTCCCCAAATTTAAACTCATGTCGTCCAATCTAGGAGATTGGGAGCAACGACTGTCTAATTGCACTCGTATCTACAAATTGGTGGTTGAGATATCAAACTCATTGTTTCCTTCTTTACATAAAATTATTCATATTTGTTCCTCATAAAATGCATCTATAACACCCCACTCAAAAGCTCTTTTTTTTATCTGCTTCATAGCCCTCTAAGTGACCTGCTTAGCTTGCAAAAGGCCTCCCTCATGCCACCTCTCTTTTAGAGGCCATATTTGGCAAGGATGTGTTGGATTGCATCTCATATGTTGATAAGTTAGCTCCTATTTTAAGAGTTAATCAACTCTATCTATCTATTCTAGAATTGTATTGCTAGATTGCCAAGTAGTGGAACCTACTTGTTTAAGGTAAAGTTGAGATTTGTCTTTGTGTTCATGATTTCATTGCGATTTTATTTGAATTTGCAATTCATAGATATATTATTTTATCTCTTGGTGTCTAGAAATGGGACTCACATAACCTTGCTCTTTACCCTTGGACACCTTCCTTCAATCCCTTGGTGGATCCTATCAAGTTTTCCCCCACCTTGATGAGGACCCCCATATCCCTCTTTATTTCTACTACAATATTGCTAATAAATTTACTAGAAATAAACTAGGCTACTTCATGAAGGTTTACCCTAATACAAGTATTTTCTCCGACACTACTTATGTGAGACTCTAGTGGACTTAAACCTCTTTAGACCACTTCCTACTACTATCTATCTTTGGATGGTGAGATGCATTGGACACATATGCTTGGTCACAAAGAAATCTCATTAAGGTGTAGATGCTTCTTTACAACTAGGCACTTGACTTCCTCCTATCCTCAAAGTTCTTGGCTCCACTCCTCGCCTACCTAATGGAAATATATTAAATGATGCCATCTTACTATCTTCTTTGTGAAGTCATACTCTATTTTGTCAGATTATCTTATAGACTTTGCACCCTCTTCTTTGACTATAATTCCATCTTTCATGGTTCTTATTAGATCAGCTCCTGTTTCTTCTCTAGAGACCCTTGTCTCTTTGATGAACGATATTCTTGTTTTGGTGGCCCTTATTTCTTGTGCCCACTCCATCATTTTGTGCTATTTGTACTCCTCTATCTCCTTCTAGTGCTCTTTTTAACACTGGACTAATCCTATTTATGGTTCTAGACTACCCCTATTTGGATTGTTAGAATATTTCTCTTCTAGATTTGACAACATGCATGTCCATCTTGTTAGCTTCTTTTGATGGTTCCAATATTAATGCGCCTCTTGTCTCTCCAAAGTTGGATGTTTCTTTTTGGATAGTTGTCTCTCCAAAAATAGTAATTATTAAGGAGGACGCAAAAGAAAGTCAAGAAGTTTCCTTTGGCTTGGTACCATTAGGACCAATTGATGAGGATAAACTATATACTAGGTTATTTAAAAAGAAGATGATTAAGGATAGTCTAATATTTTTCCTATAGATAACCACAACTAACAAGGTGTTGATAGAAAATGAACTCATTAGACTTTTCTT
This sequence comes from Thuja plicata, assembly GCA_018584345.1. Taxonomy (NCBI): domain Eukaryota; kingdom Viridiplantae; phylum Streptophyta; class Pinopsida; order Cupressales; family Cupressaceae; genus Thuja; species Thuja plicata. Next base: position 169,966 of record MU227334.1, on the reverse strand, counting down.
TGCCTCCAACAAAATAATAGTGGTTTTGATTCAAATCTTTATGGACTACCTAATTAAAATACTAAAACCATAGTGAGAAAGAGGGCCAGCCTTAAACATCACACACTAAGCTTTGACTGCTTAGGTGGATGTGGGCCCGGTCCTTCTACTTGCCCCTTCACTCCCGTCTATTTGTGCACTTTTCCGTTACCGTTTATCCCACTCCCCTTTCTAACCATTCGTAACCTTTACCGCACGGCTTGTTTAACGGGTGCGGCTTACATTTTCACACCCACAATCCCCTGCAAATCATCAATCTTCCTTTTCATAGCACATGACATACTCTCTTTCTCATTCGGAATCTTCTCAGGCGGGTAAGGTTGAGAAGCTTCTGCTTCTTCTTCTTCTTCTTCTTGAGATATTTTGGGATTTTCTTTGTGATTCGATTTGGGTTTTGGGTTGGAAAAAGAATGGCCAGAATCGTCATCATTAGTGTGTTTGTCTTCTATGTTGAAATTAGGGTTGCTAACTGAATCATCGTCACTGTCACTAAATTTGCATTCGTTTTTAGATGACCGAATTTCATCATCCTCGCCAGAAAAGACGTCCATGGTGTGTTGGCCTGTGCAGAAATGAAGGTTTAATGTGGATCGTGCATCAAAATCCACATTTAATTCAGGAATTTGGGGTGGAACATATCATTTGATTTCCCATAATCTCTTTCGCTTCGCCTTGCTTGAGTAAACTGATGCATATCTAAATTGTTTAGATGACGATTTTTTTTCATAGGATTTGTACTTGTATTTTATTGCTAGTGGAGATGTTTGGATTATGACGATGAATAATTTTAGCTATTTTCTAAACAAAAAAAGAAATTGACATATCAATATTTAAATGATTATGTATTAGTATTAAGACATTTTAAATTTCTTAAATGTGTATAAGCTTATAAAATATGTTATTATGTTATAAAATAATAAATTACATATCATAGTTATAATTAGAGAAATTATTCATTAAAAACCTTATATATGATGTGAAATGAAGTGTAGATTATGTCTTTACTTCTTAGTTGGGATTCTTAGAGGACATGTTATCTAAGAATCTTAGGACAACTAGTTGGTTTCAATCTTTCTCATAGGATTATCTTCAAGTCCCTTTTTCTTGGTGTAATTAGGGTTTTACATTTTAGCTGCTTATCTTCATATATGT
>MU227334.1:134543-153143 GCA_018584345.1 Thuja plicata | reverse complement strand
ATCATACCTAAAATACTTGATTATTTCATACTTATTTCAAACCTACAAACTAAACAGACAAATGAATTATGAGTGTTGATGTTCTTAATTGTAGCAAACATGAAGGATTTTTCTTTAATTAATTTTTTTGGAAGGACCATCTTATCACTACAAAAAATATCTGAGCCATAAAAGTATTAAGATTATAGCTCCATTGATTATAGCTTCATTGACACTCACAGTCCATTAAACTGAAATTCAGTATTTAAAATCTCAAAGCTTTAAAAATTCCTATTCTAAGTTCCATACATAGAATAACATTGTGAAAAATCATAAATAAAAACAGGGGAATAAATTGTAATCACATAACATTGTGAAAAATCATAAATAAAAATAGGAGAATAAATTGTAATCACAGTACTTAAAAATTAAAAATGTCAGACACATTGTAAAATACAACTAAACAAACTGATCCACACAATTTTATTCTAAATACTTATTGGAGGAGGATTTTCGTCAAGACTGAATACACAAATCCAACTTGAATGGATCATAGCAAAGATAATCAAAATGACAGGAAAACACAACTATTGGATGATTTTTCAAAATTTCATATAGGAAAACATTGTTATTGGACTGTGATTTAAAATTACATACCTTTCGTTGGAAAGAAAGGGACACCTAGAGAAATTGCACAGTATCCTTGCTTAAAAAAATGAAAACACTACTTAAAAAAAATGAAAACACTGCTAAAAAAATTGAAAACTTAAACATTTTGGTTGAGCGTGGGATATAAGGTCCTATTAAATGGTTCCATGAGAAGTTGATGTAGTGGTTGGTGGTTGATATAATGTTGATCGCGCGTGGTTGATAGCTGTAAAACAAACGGAAACAAAATGCACGAAGCGCAGAAATTTTTTACGAAAGTTGTAAAAGGCAGGGAAACGGTTACGAAAGTTGGCCTTACGGAAGTTGACGGAGGAGGGGGAGGTAGGTGGATCCCGCTACACATCACACTAAGCGGTCAAGCTTAGTGTGTGATGTTTAAGCCGTGCGGGGAAAGAGTGGTAAAAGAGTAGGAGCAATTGAAAATATAAGCAAGTAGTGAAATGACCCTTACAATGAGCAACCTAGAAAAGAAAATAAATTTGAAGACTCGAAACAAACACTTGCAAACCAAACATAAAACTTCAAATAAAAATATTACAATATCAAAAATGACTCTCAACTCACATTCTTGTACTAATTTTCTCTTTCATGAAATAAAGTTAATAAAACTATTACCCCATTCCTATAAAGATATAAAGATAAAATGGCTTCACTCTCTTTTGCTCTTTGTATTTTTAATTTTAATCAATCAATTAATCTTTTCATCCAACACTATTAGACAAACCTTAATCAACTTTCCTAAAAGGCCGATGAGGGTTTTGTTCTATTAGACAAACCTTAATCAACTTTCCTAAAAGGCCGATGAGGGTTTTGTTCTTTGATATTAATATATCCTTCCCTTAGATACTTATCCTCTCCATAACTCTAAAAAAACGTTTCTACCTAGAACCTTCAATCTTTTGTAGGAAATAAGATTCCGTTGATAAAACATCCTTATTTTGCACACTAGTATACCACGTTGTGGGACTTCCAATAGACACTCAACTACTGGAATACTTCCTGGTTGGCTCTTCTTCTCCTTGTAGGGCCTCTACATCATTCAAGAAAAAAAATATAGAAAAAATATTAATTTCCTTTAGAATATTGTAAATTATATTGGTTTAGCATCACCGTGTCGTATGGAGGTTGATAAAAAAGCAGGAACATCAAAATTATGTTCCCCGTGATACGCTTTTTTTTTTTGCAATTATCATAGACATGTCCATGTGATCGCACGACATCAACTGTTACCCATTCTTCCTACTTGGTTGTATAGATGACCGCCTAATCATTTGACTGGGTTTGTTCAGATTAGGGCAAGTTAGGCTTAAAAATGACGTTTATTAATTTTCAAGCCCTATATGACCTTTATTTTTTAAACAAAGCAGAGAAATCAAGTAAGGCGTCTTAATGGAAGTACTCAAGTCTCAATCTGCAACTCAATCTAAATCGGCCCTGGAATTTGTGGTTAGCATGAAGGGTGGAAACAAAGATTCTAGTTATGCCAACAATTGTGTACCTCAGGTACACAATACGAGTTTTCCTTGTAATTTCTTCAACGTTTATCTATAATTTCTAAATTTAACCTGTGTTTGGCAAGACGACGGTCTTATAAGGAATTCAGATGCGCAACTTGTTAGTTTTGAGATAAACCGCTTCAACCCATTTATCATTTTTTCACACAAACAGTAAACAATAATCTATGACAATTCATGCGCATTCTATTACAGGGATGAAAAGAAAAGAGGGGAAGAGAAGATGTTTGGAAGAGCTGTAGATTCACATTCTTTTACAGAGATGAAAAGAAAAGAGGGGAGGAGAAGATGTTTGGAAGAGCTGTAGAAAATCAATACAGATCACTATTTGAACATATTGTAAAATCTCATTTAGAATGTAAGATATTGATAGATGAGTTCAACTTCAAGATTGCTGAAAGAGCTTATATCCACTTTGAAGAGTGTTTAGATTTATCTAAACAAGGAGAGTTAGTTCTTCACTTTATTGTGGAGAATTTTACTTTATAACAAATGTTAGTCAACCAGCCAGTTCAGTGAATGTATTAGCTTTTTAATTTTTAATTTTTTTTTTGATGAATAAAGGTCTTTACTATTAATATAAATATTAAAGTACAAAATTCACAAAAAAAGGGTCGGGGGAAAAAATTCACCACGCAAGTTCACACAGCACCTAGACCGGAAACAAACAGCTATTCATCAAAAAACATATAAAACCAGCCTCTTAGGCTGCGAGAGCAGTAGCAGAAGAAGGAGGAGGATCTCTGTCATCCGGTTTTCTCTAGACAGTAGGCGCAGGAGCTGGATCAGGGATGGCCCAGCCATCTTCAGGATCTTCTTTTTCAACTTCTCTTTCCTCCTGCCTGGGCGAGATAGCCAGCGCTAGGCGAGGGAATTTTTCCTGATTATCAGGAGCAGAGGCCGAAGGTCAAGCAACAGCAGTAGAAGCAAGCACAGGAGGCCACCCAGAACCTGCATCCCTCCGAGGAGGCGGGGAGGGGGAGTGACGACGCCATTGCTGCAGGGTGCTGGAGTGTCTTGCAGAGGAACTCCGGCTATGACGTCGCCCCCTGGGTGGTGTACAATCAGCTGCGAGAGAATCAGGAGGCACTCGGGAAACAGTGCAAGGGGCATTGCCCCAGTGCTGGAGCAACTCCTGTAAGTGGGCAACCTCTAAGGCCACTTTGTCAGCTTGCACCTGAATCTGCATCATGACATTATTATAAATACATGCTTTATCAAAAAGAGAAACATGAATATCTCGAGAACTGTGAGAAAAAAACACAGCATTTCTATCTTTCCACAAAGTAAATAAAATTTCCAGCCGAAAGGAATGCCAAATCTGGGTGAACTGGGAAGGCATTCTGGGAGAGTCACCAAGGAGAATCATGTGCCAAGAAAAGGGTTTTGGCCTGAAGGGAGCAAAAAAGTCGTGAATCCAATTCCAGTAATTTTGAGCACGACGACAAAACCAGAAAATATGCATGAGAGTCTCCGAGTGACCACAAAAAGGGCATTTGGGGTCAGGAACCCCCATATGTCTGAGCCGAGCTCCCAACAGAAAGCCCTGGTATAAAAAACACCAGGCAAAATGAGCAATTTTAGGCTCAATAACAGCATCCCAAATGATGCAAAATCTCCACCCCCAGCTCTTCTACGAAGAGGAAAGATGCCAGCGGTGATTGAGCAAATCAATCATGGGCAAATGAGGCATAAACCAAGAATACCCAAGTTTCGGCTTGTAACTGGTGAATGGAGTGGCAGGATACCACTTCCAGTCTTTCCACCATGGTATGACAGACTGAATTCCCAATTTGTGCAAGAGGTGAGGTGGAATGGCAGAAACCAGCAAGTCAAAAGTCAGACAATCTGGGCAGACGAGCCGAAACTGAACTCGGAGATCATCCCAGGATTGAAGACTCATGGTGCTTCTGGAAAAGACATCTTTAGGGGTCTGAATTCCATGCTTGTGGAACCGAAGAGCACTAACTCCTTGCATTCTGGCAAGAGGAATCCCTTGCTGGGCAAAAAGAGGAGACCACCAAATGTTTTGCTGGTTGAAAGAAAGACCACCATGAAAACCATTTCCAGTCCATCAAAGCCAAGACTTGATAGACTCCCAGGCTCTCCAGATACTTTTGGCAACAAAAGTGCCCTTGATCTGAACAGGCTCCCTCATAACCAGAAGGGTTTGAAAGCCAATCCCCTTCCAGGCAGGCTTGTGGAGAGGAAATCCTGAGGAAATGCAGTGCCGAAGCAGAATTTTCCAAGATTCATCACCAGAGAGGCAACGCACAATCCACTTGGCACAAAGAGCATGTCCTTGTTTCTATGTATTGAGTTTAAACTTTGAATTATATTATTAAAAAGTTAAAAATAAGATTTTTTTATATTAATTAGATAAATAAACATAATTAAGTATCAAATAGTAACGAGACACAGTGTTCATCTAGTTAGGTGGATTGTGATAGATTAGAACAAGAAATATTAGACATGTACCTATTAATAGCAGTAAATCAAATTAGATTTGCTCAAATTTGTATTAAAGAAGTATTTTCATTTGTTAAAAGAGAATGATATTTGTAAAAATTTTAATATACAAATGGTCAATAAAGTCATGTGCTGGTGAATTAGATTTGGAATGTTTATTTTTCTCTATGTTGGGTCACAATCAAAATTCTAGATCACATTCATGACTAGAAACTCATGCTATATTTATAAAATTAACCATGAACGTTCTTAGAAACATATCCTAGATATTTTTTGGAAAAATAGACTAAGATGTAATGATATTGTCTTTTGCATGCAATGTAGCACATGCGAATCACCAAGCAATTGTTCAAGAATTTAAATGCATGCTTGGGGATTTATCTATGAACATGTTTTGAATTACCACAACATGATAAAATAAATATATCCCTTAATGACCAAATACAAAAAATCAAATAAATTTTGTAGGCCAAATGCGGCATCCAAAAGCATGAGGATACATTAGAGTTAAGATCACTAGGATAGAGAATATCAATATAATGGTGATGTAATTCTAAAGGACTAAGAAGACCTACCAAAGTATAATTAAAGGGTCACTGTGGTATTTGTATAAGTAAGAAAATGCATGGGAGAATTAATATTAGTTGTAACAAAAAATACTAATGAAAATATGATAAAGGTCCCATTTGCCATCGTCGAGCACTTAAAAATAGGGTTGAACAAACAAGATAAGTAGAATCTGTTGGTTTACCCTACTAAAGATGGTTTACTGAGAGGGGGGGGGATGGGTGAGTAAAAAATATTGATCTCTTTTAATTTAAAACTAAACCTCTATTTCAACTCGATGATTCAAATAACAACAACAATCGAAACTTGTAAACTCTTCACAAACTTGATAAAAAAAAACATAACATAAGAAAATAACATTCACAGTTATCAAGCATGAGATGTAACACGAGATTTAACGAGAAAACCCGAAATAGGAAAAACCTTCGTGGGAATTGTCACCCATAAAAAGAAATACACTTCTAAAGTATGCTCAGTTAAGATCCAATCCTGTTAAATATTACAATGCATATTTGTTAGATGTCACCTTGTTAAGGGATTTACCTTAGACCTATTAAGATCTTCACCATGTTAGGAGTGGCCTAGTTAGAGGGCTTAAACAATCATTCTAGAATGTTACCTTTCTCAAGGATTTACAAAAGGACTTGTTGGATCCACTAAGTTAAGAGATTTTGTGTTACAAATGTTAGTAAGAAACAATGTACTAATGTGACATGTGATTCTGCAACTATACTTTTCTTGATTAAATCCTTTGTTTGTTCTCTGAATCTTACTAAAATCAATAACTCATCAATATCTCCTCTCGACTGGTTATCCAACTCTTCCACTACTCTTCTCGGTAGTGTTATGGGTCCACAACACACACTCTATTTTTTGGTCCTCTAACCATGGGGACCCCCCTATTTTTTGTGCCTTTTGGTTTTTTGAGTCTGCCCCTCTCCCTATTCCTCTCAAGTAGGTCTCTAAATAGGCCTGTTGAACCAAGTCAAAGCATTTTTTGGCTTTTTCGCCCCTTCAATATTTTTGGAGGACCTAGAGTCCTCCGAAACTCCAAAATGACCGAAAGGCTGAAGCCCGACCCTTTCGGTGTTTCAGCCTCTGAAAATACCAAAAAGGCCGAAGGATAAAACCTTAGGACCTTTCGGTGTTTCAAACCCAAAACATTGAAAGGGGATGACATCGTCCTCGGACTTATATAAGTGGCTGAGTCATAAGTGATTCCTCCCTTTTTGTTTTTATATCTTTTACATCTTCCTTTCTCCCCGCACACTCACTGTTTCATTGTCCGCGCTTGTTCATTTTTGTTTTCCCTTCCCCTTTGGCCTCTCGTGTCATTGTCCTACTCTCATCGCACTCGACAGGAAGGTTTTCTCTCTATTGAGTTCTTCTTCATCGGTTAGGTTAGAGTTAGCTTTTTTGAGTTGAGTCATCTTCTCACTAATACATTTGCGTTCAATTTTTGACCTTTAATTTTGACGAAGGCCCTTTTTGGCTTGTTCGATTTAATTTTTTATGTTTATGAGCCCGATTTGGTCAAAATGTCGACCAAATTTGGCTTTTAATGTTTATGACCCCAATTTGGTCAAAATTTGCACCAATGCAGGCTCATAAACAAAAAAAAGGTTCAAAATAATTTGATTAGTCTTTGGATATTATGGGCAGGAGGTTTGGAGGTTTGGGCATGTGGGAGCTGGTTGAGGTGAGTGTGTTTTTGCTATAGGTTCTTCCACATTTACCCTTACCTTGACATTTGCCTTGAATCATTTGCTACAGGTTTTTACACTGCATTGACATTTTGACACTTTTTTGAGAAACATTAATCCATTGTGTCCCCTAAATAGGTATGCGGTCCTTATATACCTCTACATTTTTGTCTTTCATGGCTCTATTTGGTATTTACAATGCATTTTTGGGCAACATTCTTGTCCATTAACGAGGCTAGGGTTCCATTTCATTTCAGAGGAGAGGTATATTTTAATTCAAGGCCCGACTAGAGAAAAATTTAATGGTGATCCCACAATAGTGTGTCCCAATTTTTAGGATGAAGGATTTCAGACTTCCAAAAAAAAATTCATTTTTGGTGGCTTCGAGCGAAGTAACATCCTCACACGAAGTGATTAAGAGACTTCACGCGAAGTACCCTCTGTGGGGCACTTCGTGTGAAGTAAAGGCTTTGAGAAAAGTACCCCATGTAGGGTACTTCGCATGAAGTACCCCTTCGTGCGAAGCCACTTTTCCCCAAAATTTGTATAAAATTCTGGCAACCCATTTCATTTTCATTATTTACTGTCAGAGATTTTGTGGACCCGGGGCTTAGAGAAAACCAATGCGACGTTAGCAGCTCCCGAGATTCTTCAACCTCTTGTGATTGTTAGTAGTATCATGTACACACATTTTTCTCATTTTTTATTTTAAATTATATGTTTTATATTTATTTTAGTTAATTATTTATTTTAAATAATATTTAGTTTTTAGAAATGTTAGAAAATGATAGTTGAATTTTAGAATATGTTAGAAAATTATAGTAGTATGTTAGAAAATTATTGTAGAATGTTAGAAAATGTTAGAAAACATTAAAAACCCATAGTATAAATTTTCGAATATGTTTTCAAATGTTAGAAAATTGTAACTTAGTATACATTAGAAAATATTAGAAAACTGTAGCTTAGTAAACATTAGAAAATATTAGAAAATTATAACTTAGTATACATTAGAAAACATTAAAAAACCGTAATTAGAATGTAACTTAGTATACATTACAGAATTGTAACTTAGTATACATTAGAAAATATTATAAAATTGTAACTTAGTATATATATTAGAAAATATTAGAAAATTGAAACTTAGTAAACATCAGAAAATATTAGAAAATTATAACTTAGTACATACATTAGAAAATGTTAGAAACCCGTAATTAGAATGTAACTTAGTATACATTATAAAATTCTAACTTAGTATACATTAGAAAACTATAATTAGAATGTTTGCCAATTTTATAAAAAAATGTAACTTAGTATGTTAGAAAATGTTAGAAAGCGATAAAAAATCATAACTTAGAATGTTAGAAATTAAAAATATTTGTTTTTAAATTGCTTTTAAATTTAGTAAATTTATTAGGAATATCCCTCTCTTTCTCTCTCTAAATTATGTTCATATATCTTTTAGAGTTACACATGTATATATGTTTTTGATTAAGTAAAATAGGTTTTACAGGGTTCCTAAAACCCAAAACATAGTATTTAGAGATAAAGCATTAAAACAACAAAATATAGTTTAGAACGAAAGAGCAGAGCAGGCCGAAAAGGCCAGAACAAAAAACTAGCTAAAGCTTCTAAAAAAGCAGATAAAACCTGTAAATAGCTAAAAAAGCCCAGGGGGCCCTAAGACAGTCCACCATGAGAGTGGTCGCTTTGGCCTCCAGAAGCTCCATGTTGGCCGCCGACTCCTTGATTTTCTGGATGATGGTCTCCCCATCCTTATCCTTAGCCTTCTTGGTTCTAGCCCTAGTTCTTATTTCGGGGCCCTAATTAGTGTTCTGTTCGGTTTCCACTTCAGTGCTAGCCGTGTCCATCCACTCCTCTAGCTTCTCAATGATGGTGTTGGTATGCTCTTTGGTTTGTTTTAGGATGTTATGGCTTTGTTTAGCTACAATCTTGAGAGTAGACTCCACCTTTGTCATATTGTCCTCCATCTGCTTGACCCGGATACTCAGATTCCTCTGTTCCTCACACATGTATATATGTTATTCATGTAGAATTAGATGTTAAAATATTACATGCCTTAGTACATGTCCTAGTACACTTTAAGACACTTAAAGGACCCAAGTAACTTACACCCTAGGACCCCTACATTGACATTTAAACCTTTTTAAGAAACCAAGTAGGACCCTTAAACATGAAACTCTAACCATATTGAACCCTAACATGAAACTGAAACATTTAAATCAACATAAACTCTAACATTAGTTACCCTAACATGAAACCTTAACCATATGGAACCCTAACATGAAACCCTAACATTAAACCTTAACCATATTGAACCCTACCATGAAACCTTAACCATATTGAACCCTAACATGAAACTCTAACAAATTAACCCTAACATGAAACCGAAACATAAATCTTGACATAAACTCTAACATTAACCCTAGAACATGAAACCTTAACGATATTGAACCCTAACATGAAATCTTAACCATATTGAACTCTAACATGAAACCCTAATGTGAAAGCTTAACCAAATTGAACCCTAACATGAAACCTTAACCATATTGGACCCCAGCATGAAACCCTAACATGAAACCTTAACCATATTAAACCCTAACATGAAACTCTAACAAATTAACCCTAACATGAAACTGAAACATAAATATTGACATAACCTCTAACATTAACCCTAGAACATGAAACCTTAACCATATTGAACCCTAACATGAAACCCTAACAAGAAACCTTAACCATGTATGAAACCCTAACATGACGTAATATGACCCTTTAGACTTAATAGGACCTTTAAGACCTAATAGGACCCCTTAAGACCTAATACGATCACTAACTTGACCTAATAAGACCCCATAAGACCTAATAAGACCACTTACTTTACCTAATATGACCTATTAATATCCCTTAGTACATCCAAGGACCCTTAAGACGTAATAGGACCCCTATTGTGACATAAAACTCTTTAAGAACTCTTAGGATCTTTAAGACCTAGAATAAGACCATTTAAGACCTAATAAGACCCCTTAAGACCTACTAAGACTAAACTTAAGACCTACTAATAAATACAATGACCCTTTAAACCTATTAATACCAATCTAGTACATCCAAGGATCCTTTAGACCTAATAGGACCCTTAAGACCTAATAGGACCCCTTAAGACCTAATAAAATCACTTGGTTGACCTAATAGGACCTATTAATACCCCTTAGTACATCCAAGGACCCTTAAGACCTAATAGGACCCCTATTGTGACATAAAACTCTTTAAGAACTCTTAGGATCTTTAAGACCTAGAATAAGACTACTTAAGACCTAATAGGACCCCTTAAGACCTAATAAAAATGAACTTAAGATCTACTAGTAAATCCAATGACCCTTTAGACCTATTAATACCAATCTAGTACATCCAAGGAACCTTTAGACCTAATAGGACCCCTAAGACCTAATAGGACCCCTTAAGACCTAATAAAATCACTTACGTTACCTAATAGGACCTATAAATACCCCTTAGTACATCCAAAGACCCTTAAGAACTGATAGGACCCCTATTATGACATAAACCTCTTTAAGAACTCTTAGGATATTTAAGACCTAGAATAAGACCACTTAAGACCTAATAGGACCCCTTCAGACCTAATAAGACCCCTTAAGACCAAATAAGACTGAACTTAAATATATTCCTCTATATTTGTTTCCATTTTACACGTAATTATAAAATGTAATTAAGTACTTAATTGTTAACACTAAGCTTTCATGTATGTTACGTCTAGATGGCCGCTCATGACATACCTACACATGATGTACCAGCTTAGGATGCACCTCACACTCGTAATCGAGTGAGAATCTTTCAGACAACTTAGGTAGAGATGGATAGACTTAGACTCATCATCCATACATCTGAGTCAGATGACCGCTAGATTGAGATCCCACTCTTCTTTCACACCACAAGTTGTAGATACTATTTTTTGAGAGTTGAGAGTAGAGGTATCAGGTGATGTTTCCTTGGAGATGGTCCATAGCTATGTCCCCAAGGAATCATCAAATGAGAGGTGTTCCCATTTTATGATGGGAAGGCCATAGTGAGGGCATATCAGGTTACATGGTGTGAGATACCTCAGATCACACACATGATATATCCTCATTTTCTTGCAACACATGGTTTTTATCCTAATAACAACCAAATTCCATTATATTTTGCACATCAATTGTATGCTGAGTTTTGTTTGGGACTCATGGTGAACTATTTAGATCTTCCTATATATTATGATCAGGGGCATGGTAGAGTTGCTGACCGTGATCAGTATCATAGGGTTGATCGAGTTGTACATACTCGTAGAGACCTAGTTGGGCACTAGACTCCAGTAGTGGCACCGATGATGGCTGCTACTATAAATAGAGAGGTCATTTATTCCCAGAGGGGAGTAGTGGATAGGATAGGGGAGATTGCATCTACAGCCACCTCCATCACTTCAGATATAGTAGGAAGATATATTTTGAGAAAATAAATAAATTTTGACTAATTAAAATTTACTTCGTTCAATCTATCTATCTATCTATCTAGATACATGCAGCTCAATGGACCATATAATGTGAAATATATACTTGCCAATTTCAACCAATCCTAAGATATGATCGTATTAGTAGAAATCAAAGGAACATCATCAAATTTTTCATCTTCATCTCTATCAAATATATCAGTAACAAATAGTGGCACTAGATTCCATGCACCTACATATCCACAGTCTTGATTGATGCATTCCTCATAATTGTCAGCAATGCAGTGACAACAAAAGCATGAGTAATCCCTAGTGTTCAAAGTCCAATTGTGACAATCCGTACTCATAACTGAATGCAAAGATCGCATCCTTTCTATCCACTTGCAACTATGCATAATTTTTATATCCACACTTGAAAAAATTCATATATAATATTATATTCTATAAATATAATTTGAATAAAGAAGGTACATAAAAAATCTAAACATTTAAATAATTTAAAAATGCATGCATACCTTTTATCTCCTAGAATTTTCTATGTGGTACCGCTTCAGTCATTCTTGATGATGTGTCATTCTCATTTGGTGTAAAATGTGTCTTGCACCATTCAACAACATCATGTGCATTTTTATATGAACCCCCTTATAATTCATTTGATACTTTCATATAGCACATTTGATGCAAGCTCCAGCACCATCATGTTCACCTTATCCATGTCCACTCTCAAATAAACTCCAGACATGTGGTATGTTTTCATTATGATTATATCTAAAAAGTGCATAAAATGGTCTGGATGATTTGAATTGTGCAGCACATCCATCTGACCAATCATAATGTTTATCAATTTTTATACCTATTTCTTTCAAATTTGCAAAAAACATCTTGAAGCAGTGTTCTACATAATGAATGTCATGCTCTCTATCATCACTTATATAAAAATGATATTCCTTCTTGATGATCTGTGCTTCAAATGTGCTCTGAATACCATCCAAATCTAATTGTGTGTGTCGATAATACACATGTACCATAATAGTAATTTTCTCTGAAAAATAGTATTTTGACTGAAATGCCTTTTGATGAACAAAGAAATAGTTTTCTGCAAAATCAACAACTGATACAATAGTTCCATCTGGGAAATTGTCTCTCAGTGCTTGGAATTGTTGTGCTTGCCACTTTGCAAAAAAAGTATGATGAATGTAGGGTTGATTCAATTTTTTAAATTTGTCTATAAATACATTAACATTTATCTCCTCTTCAACATATTCTAACCTTTTGGATTCTTTCCCAAATTTTTTTTCATTCCTTACATATTTGTAACTCTTGCAATTTACCATCTTTGTTACATCAATGTTTTCATTTTTCAAAAGAAAAAGAGTCAAATCAGCACATGTTTGGGATATTCCTTTTATGCAATTTATTTTTCCAGTTGCATCATCTCTTTTGTCACATAAAATGGATGAGATGAACTCACTTTGTCTACTAGGAGGAGCATTTTCAAAACCATAAGTTTCCTCTACAAACTTTAAAAAAATTTGATAGTGGAGATCAAATTCAATATGATAACGACAGCAACAAGTTTCAAACACTTTGTTTGTCCTGATATAATATGGCTTCAATCTTTCAAACAATGTTTGCCCAATCTTTATATTAGGATTTGAACTGCAAAATGACACATACGTTTCATGTTGTGTTGTGTCCAACCAATGTTTCGTATGATATTCATATTGATTAGCTAAAATTATATGTCTAATAACATCTCTACTGTTTGATGAAGGACGCGTATTATCATTCCAAAATAATGTGACCAAATTCTTGATTCCTCCCTCAATCCTATCAGAACAAGGAGCTCTACACATAATTTCCCAATTTCCTTCTAAGGTGCTATCATCCTAAAGCATTCTCCTATTAACATATCATGATATTATTTTCCTACTAAAACCAATCTGAGATGAAACTGAAGATATTTGTCTTTTTCAGAGCATAGTGTTACCTACAATGGATGTCAACATAAATTTTTTGTAATGGTCTTATCTTTAGTTTGAGATCACTTCCCTACCTGGTTCAAACCTTTCCTAAGATTTTCAATCATATCAGTTTGCATGTCAACAATTTTTCTCTTCTTTGATGTTGCGTTTATACCCAATAATTTTAATGCCCCTTCCAAATTTTTGTTTATAAGTACAACTGAAAGCAATTGGGCTTGTTCAAGTGTTCTAAATTATCAAATATAGCCAATATTTCTCTTTCTATCATATCGATTGACCTCTTCTTAGCAAGAATTAAGTGTTGAACATTAGGAAGTGATCTCAATTTCTCCACATCCATTATAAGTAAATGATCTAAGTTTCTATAATTAACATTTCTCTTTAATACAATTTGAGCTAAATTTATAAGTTGATCCATACTAGTAGGAGCACATGATCATGAACCTTCTCCAACATCAATTTATTGAGCTTTCATAGGGAGTGATCCCGACCCTTCTTCAATGTGAAATTCTTTGAATTGACTTGATCCTCCTACTTCAACTTGTCCTTCACCTTCTTTAGTTTTATGATTATATGCCAATGCAGCTTCACGATTTCTTTGTTCGGTACCAAGTGACCTTTTTCTAGCAGATTTACATTGTCTTCCTTTCTTGTTCCCCATTTCTTCTCTTCAAAAAATTTCTTCCAAAAGATTAGCAATAAAAATTATTTTCTTCAAAAAATACGTTGATATAATATTTCTCCTCTCCAAAATTATGCTTTCAAAAAAAATAGAAATAAAAATCCTTCTCCAAAAAATGCCTTTGTAAAAACTGATCAATAATAGAAAAATCAAATTCACATATTGTAATTTGATAAAAAGGTGAAAAGAAAAAACATTACTTTTATATCATTCTAAATTTAAAAAATAAATAATTCAAAATGGCAAACGTACTTCGAGTGAAGTACCCTAGATAAAATCCCAACATGGTGATTCTCACCAGACTTTTCACACAAGGGTCTTCGGATGAAGACCCCTAGACCACTTCGCATGAAGGAGGTCTTTGCATGAAGACCCCTAAAATGTAAATTGGCCCTCAAAGGAAAAAAAACCTCCTAAAAAATACCTTTCAAGGCCTGGGACAAGGAACAAATCAAATGCTTTTCTGAAACACATGATTCCAAATGATGTGATTCAGAACAAGCTTTCTAATGAATATAATTTTAATACATATCGAGTTCATTATGACTTTCAAATATTACTTTAACTAAACATAGGTTGTTTCGTCATTCAACAACCTGTCTCTTCAAGGCTTCAGAAAAAATAGTAAATTACAAAACAAAAATTATGAAAAATATGTAGGAAAAGAGTATTTGTGTTACCTTTCTATTTAAAAAAATTGAATTTCGATATATAGAGTTCAAGTTAGAGTGATCCAAGTGACCTTATGTCTAAATTACAGTTACTGTCACTTTAGAACTTAATAAACTATGAAATACTAACCCAAAATGAATGAAACCAATTGCATCCTCTAGATATTGAAGTTACAAATATAATCTTGAAATAATTACATGGTTATCATGTTTTAAAAAAAACTTACGCTGATCCAAGTGACAGTCACTTCTTAAAAATATAGTTTTTTCACACATACCACTTTTCAAAGAAGAAAAAAAATGAATTTAAATGAATTTTAATATATTTTTAATAAAAATATTTAGAAACTAGAAAGAAAATGCAAAAATACCCCAGTTTACATCATCTTCAAATTCCTAATAGTTTTGCAACAATAAGTGTTCGAAAGTGAATTTTTTTCTCAGAATGTTGATCTCTGTGTCAAAGTTGGCCCAAAAGTGGGACACTCTATTGTGGGACCACCCATAAATGAATGGAATGGATGTATAGAACTAAATTTCCATTTCATTTTCTTATATTTTTAGTTTTACAAATATGTTTAGAAAATCAAATATGTAAGAGCAGTGAAAACTGGCAGGAAATGATGATATTTCAAAACAAATGGCATGACCCATGTTTGATTTTGTCTCAATGATGTCCTTCAAAACCACTGTCTGTGAATTTCATTGGGAAAATACTTTTTAAAAAATGAAACCTACAACACTATCATCTTGCAAGGGAGTGCATGTAGAGAATTAAATATCACCTCAAGAAAAGTTCAAAAAATAAATTTAGAAAAAAACAAGAGGGTTTGTTGTTCATCAAAAACCTAGTATTATAGCAACAAGAACATCTCATAGAGACACCATAAGGATACTTGATTAAACATACAACAGATGCCTCTCAAGTTTGACATAAAATGCATAGTATAAATGTGACAGTGAGTGGAGTATGGGTTTGAAAATATTCTACAACTAGTTATATGCATTCAAAGGAAAATGATCTCCACTGAGATATCGATTGGAAGATATAAGAACTGATATGTTAAAATGAATGGAAAAGTGAGAATAAATGGTGAAATACCTAAGAACCCACATTTTAGTTTTAAATTTGCAGTTTAATCTTGTAGGTCATGATTGAAAAGAAAAATTGGTAAACTATTTTATAGAAATTTCATACCCATCAATACCCATGTCATGTTTATCTTGCAAGGGTTCTTAAAAAGTCTCTATGTAAGAAAAATCAACTTTTAAGTGCAAACTATGGAAGCCACAGGGGAAAATGTAAGAAACATTAAGTTTTCCAAGCATATAACTTAAAAAAATTGAATATCTAACATATCTATAGAAGAAATTGAAAATTAAATTTCTAAGTAAGTAACCTCCATGACAAGTAGATACAAAAATGTCTCAAATCCTTGCTAAGTTTCTTTCATAAATCAAAGTGAAAATGTCACCTAGAATATCAACAAAGAAAAGAGGAAAATGGAGTCAATATTGGCATAAATGGATGAAAAGTAGTACTTCTAAATAGTGCAAACCATGATGATTCCTGAAAGAGGAAAGTATCCCATATATTGAATCGAAGTGGTGGAAGCTTTTCTCCAAAACAAGTTCTCTATTGTTCTCATTGTTTGTACCTCGATTATCCAAACCAGCAGCTCTATCCCAACCTGAGATAAATGCATCCATTCCTTCATGAGAGAAATGGTCTCCATTGCTCATAGGATTGTCAGGTTTGTAAATCATCTCTAAAGGAACTTTAAAATTAATTGAAGATCGCTGCAAGCCAAAGGTCCTAGTTGTATTAGTTGAAATTGTATCATGTGAAGGTGGAGAAAATACACTTCTATCCCTTCTAGGAAAAGATGAGAACATACGATCAAAAAGTGAATCAGCATGACAACATGGTGTAATAAGATCAAGTGAGTGATCTATAAGTACCAGATCGGTAGATCATTTACTACGCCCTCCCACATTATATAGACTTGATAGATCTGTCATATCTTTTCTAATGGTATGAGACACTGGACCCAGAGTAAAAATGTCCATTTTCAGATCCATCTATAGAGTTGTACATAGAAAACATAATTATGAATGACATCTATGATGAGATTACGGGGTATGTGTAGGATCATGGTATGCCAAACTAGGCCTTAAGTGACAATGAGAATTTAGAAAATCAGGGTTAGAAAAGTTGACGTAAAAATTTGGATAGGTTATCAATCTTATATCAAAAATGTTTAAGAAGAGAATCTGCAGCAAATTGAATCTAGTTTCTAAGATACTATCCATTCTTTAAAAAAAAAATATTCTATATGGTAAAATTTCAAATTTCAATCCAGTAGTTTGAAAATTTTAGGAAAAAGATAAGAAGAAGGTGTATGTCTGACCACCTTAAACACAATCAAATAATAATATTTTTTACAAGATTATAGAAATAAGTAGTAGACTCGTGCTTGGATGTGATGCATATTTTTTTGTAATTTGTTTCTAAATAAATAATTAATTATGATTTTTTTACTACAACTTTTCTAGAATATAAAAAATCTCGTGTCTAACCACCTTAACTTAGTCTAAAATTCATCAAATTAAATTTTTTGTAGTTATTCATTATAGTAGGAAAATCATAGAATGTGACTAATTTTTTGGATTTCAAAAATGTTATACTATTTGAAAGTTATAGTTATTTTTCAATTAGTCTATCAATCAGGACTAAAAAGATAAGAAGTAGGCGTATGTCTGACCACCTTAAACACAATCAAATGATAATAATTTTTTACTAGATTCTAGTTATAAGTATTAGATTAATGTCCGGATGGGACACATATTTTTTTTGTAATTTATTTCCAAGTAAATAATTAATTATGATTTTTCTTCTACAACTTTTCCAGAATATAAAAACTCTCATGTCTGACCACCTTAACTTAGTCTAAACTTCATCAAAATGATTTTTTTTAAATTTTTTTATTGTAGTAGGTGAAGCATAGAATGTGACACATGTTTTAGATTTAAAAAATGATATACCATTTGAAATTTATAGTTGTTTTGCAATCAATCTAGCAATCAAGACTTCTTTTTCACATCGCCACTTTTTGGCATACCATGATCCTGCACATACCCTACAACTTTAGCAAATGATTTTCTAATGGAAAAGAGATATTCAATATTAAAAATCAATCAAATGATTTTGAGATTTGAATGATGAATTGGTCACAAAAATGAGTATGACCTGACCAACCAAATGATGAAGAAAGTGTGTAATAAGGGTTTCTCCTAGTGGGATGTCATCTCCATCAAAAGTCAATCCAATACTAACAAGATGCAACCCTAGGCTCAAAGAATTGTCAGACTTGTCAGAGATAAAAGATTCTACAACTACACTTTCTGAAGGCAAAACAAAGACTTTCGATGAGAGGGGACAAAAGATCATGGGAAAGTGCTTCACCGATACTTATAATTGTATTTGATCTTCCTATTTCATACTGATACCTGGCTTGAATTAATTAATCTATTTCTATATGTAATAACTTTAGGATCAAAGACTACATCTTTTCTTGAAGTTGTCTGTAGCCAATCCTCATTCTCCATGGTATTAATGTTTTTAGAAACTTGTGGAGTTTGCTCTGATCTTGCAAAATCTTCTTTTTCTCCAAATCCTTTGGGAATGTTAGACTTCAATACAATTTCTTGGTAATCCTAAAGTGATGCAGGAGCATCTTGGGTGTAAGGGCAATCTTGCATCACCCAAAAATATGTGTTTTTCTATTCAATAAGGGCTATTTTGTACAAAGCTGCTATTTTTGGAAACTTACTATTTTTAGTAAGTT
>MU227334.1:83182-106073 GCA_018584345.1 Thuja plicata | reverse complement strand
ACAGTGAAGTGTTTACACCGATTAGTATATATGAAAGGACATGCCATTATAGAGACATGTCTCCTTGAGGAGACATGTCTCTATAATGGCATGTCCTTTCATATATACTAATCGGTGTAAACACTTCACCGTAGGTTGTTTAGCAAATCTGATAACAAGTGCGGATGACATTATACAACAGTTCAATGGTATATTCAACAACATGTAGTTGGCCGATACTATAAGGCATCACTAAACAACCCGATAACAATGCATTGAGTTCTAATTTAAATTGATACATAATGTAATATGTCACCCTATCATATGATCGGTCTCTCAACCACCCGATCGGTATTTTGACGGAATGCATAGAGTGGTCGATACTAATTAGTTTGTATAACCGATACAAGTCAGTTTGTAATATTATTTATTTTATCAATATAATATATTATACATTGGATATATATAATAATATCATTTATTATTATATATATTAATATGTATATAATGTAGAATAATATTATCTCATAATAAGCATGCATATATATATATATATATATATATATATATGTATAAGAATACCATTATTATTTATATATATATTAATATGTATATGATATAGAATAATATTATCTCATAATAATATTATCAATTCAATGATGTTTATTTACTTCAATATTAAGATCATTTTATCTGATCGAAGCTATAAACATCAACAAAAGCAAGTGCCATTTCTACTAATGTCTCCTCCCCAAGCCCCTAGGGTTTGCACCCTTGGGCTTGTGGAGGAGGCACTCTCCTATTTGGTTTTTTTCCCTCTTATGTTTTGGTAGTGTTAGGGTTTCTTGTCGCGACCTTGTTAGAGGTTTTTGGCCTCCAAAAGGCCAAAAATTGGGTCAGATGGACCTTTCACCCAAGTGTTTCTCGCATCATTAGCATTTTTATCATTTTGGGCCTCTGAAACATCTGAAACCATGACAAGTATGGGCCACTGAAGCATGGTCTTCCCTCTAAAGGTTGCATACTTTTAGAGTCAAAGTTTTTGTTCAGACTTTCGCACACTGAAAGCCTGAGAGGGTTTGTTCCTCCTAGATTTCTCTTTTCGCACTTTTTTCCCTTTCGGACCTTGACCCAGTTTTTGGCATCCGAAAGCCTAAAAAGGCTGAAAGTGTGAAATTTTCATTTCTGGCTACTTAAGAGCCTCCCACTTCTCTTTTCCTAGATCAATCATTGTTCTTCCTTGTTTTTTGTAGTTTCCTTTCAATAAAAATATTGATACTTGCACTTTTCTCACAGGAATGCCTAAGAAATGAATAAAATCCATGATGAAGTACCTATACAAGGGGAATCACCCCCCTTCATGATTGGGAACAAACATATAGAGATCATAGACACTAGCCTCAAGAACGTAGACTATGATGAGTTCCTGGTAAGATGTTCCCAACCAATAGGAAGATCCGAGGACTGCATCTCACTAGTCCTATTAGGAATGGTTAAAAAAGTAGCCCACCCAGTGGTTGTCTCCTCATCTAAGTTGACCATGACCCTAGAAAGACACTACATTCTAGATGAAAGGGTGGTCAGAAACACAGAAGGACATGTGGTGCTAGACATAAGGCCAGACATCATAGAAGAGGTATTCCACCTCCATAAGGGCATAGACAAGTTTTATTCTTCATTGAAAAGGGCCTCATGTGGTTCCAAAACAAATTTGAAGAGGTGTACAAGATTCTAAATGACATCTACCTCAAGCAACCTCTTGCAAAGAACAAACTGGATAAGATAGACCCGAGGAGGGGGCATTTAAAAGATGACATCCAGGCGGAAGTGACACTACTAAGATGAGTGTATGCACTACCTCAGTTCATCCAAATTGAGAATTGGATGATCCTCTTGATAGATAAGATTAGAGGCTAGAAGGATAGGTTCAATCGGGGCACCTTTATCAGTGACAGATTATATGAACAACTAATTGTGGTAAAACATAATCCAAAGTTTTGTATGAATAGTGAACTTATTAGCTACATGGGAAGACTATCTAGGGCTTAATTAGATGGGGAACATTAGTAAACAAAATTAATGTCCCCAAGTTGTATATCCACAGTGGCCAAAAAGGGAAAACATGCCAGAAGATAGCCCAGATTATAGATTACTAAATGATGCTTTCATCTTCGCGATCATCTAATCTATTCAAGGTGATTTCATGAAAAGGATGTCAGAGGAAGAAACTCCCAAGGTGAGGGCCATTGGGACCTCCTACATACAATTTAGAACATTCACATATATCTAGGTGGCAGGGTCTACTTTGAAACTGAAGAAGTTGCCCAGGTACCCATCTAACTAGGTAACTATTCTAGAAATGACCAGGCAACTTGCAGATGCTTATGAACACATAAAGCACAAGAAGAAGCATTGATGGCACTTCCCTATTCTTCTGGGACCATACACTCTCAAAGAAATGAATGTTTACAAATCCTTGGCCTTCAAGTGGGATGAGTGCCCACTTCAGCTATACAAAATAGTCTGGCCTAGATTTGACCCCATAGGCACATACAATGATATTATTAGCAAGTTATACCTCCATGAACTCTACCTACAAGATCCTTGGATAAATTGTGTGGATGATCATGAGGTAAGGATTAGGACATACAATAGGATATCCCTTGCACTAGCAGAAGAGGCCTTAAAGATTAGTATTCCTCCATAGGTTTAGGATAAAGATTTAGATAGGTTACTGGAGTCAATTTACACTAAGGACAAAATATATAATTGGCCCATCATGAATGGAAAAATTTATAAGGACAAGAATGATGATATTGAATTCTAAGCTAGGAACATGATCCAATCAATGAATTAAAAGGCCTTATAAGATAGATCCAATCCCTTTGAAGACATTGATGGATCCACCCAAGAAGGTGTATAATCAACACATAGAGAAGTCTATGGTGCCCCAGTATAAGAATGCCAGACCTCAGAAACCAAATACAGTGTATGGCCATGAATGTGTAGTATAGTATGGTTCAAATCCAAGGCACAAAGCTCAAAAAATAGGATTAATGGATAGATAGATCCTCCAGTGGGATCATCACATGCACCACAATATGAAGGCCCTTCCATCGAAACATGAAAGAAAATGTATAAAAGGAGGAGAGCTTCTGTGTCTGTACAACTAGAAACCTTACAAGAGGAACTAGAAGAAGAGGAAGATTTACCTTTGGTTAAAAGGAAAAGATCTTAGAAGAGGAAAGAAAAGGAGACTTCTAGGAAACACATAGAAGATCCTAAAGAGTAGGACAATCCTATGGATGCCTTAGGCTTAGATGAGTTCCAAATATCTGATTTTGAAGGCCTAGAAGGCTTTGCAAACCAGGAAAATGATACACCTAATTCAGTGACATGAGTTGACATGGGAGCTCCAAAAATTATCCATCCACATGTGGTCCTCACCCCACCTCTGGCCTAGTTCACCAATCCTACACTAATTATGCCAATCACAGGGTGGATTCTAGCACGAACCAAGTACTTGGAACTCAAGAAGGCATGGTGACTCCTAATATAGTAGGAAATAAGGCAGTAGGAGAAAGTTCAACTTTGAATCCACTACCCCACATTCCTATTCCACCAACCTCTCTTCCACCTCCTATTCCTACTCCACCACCTTCTCTCCCAACTTCATCTCCTTCAAATTCTACTCTCCCACCTCCCATTCTGAATTTTGCTTTTCCTACTGCACCACCATTAGTATCAACACCCACTCCACCATGATGAATTCCTTTGTCTTGCTTCATCCCAACCCCCAAGGGTCAGTAATCATGGAAGATGTGCTATCCTCCAAAACCACCTTGGCAGCCATGACTAGCCTCAATACAGAAGTGTCGATCGATTCCTCAAGAGATAAAGGATGAGATAAGGATAAACCTGATAATGCACAAGAAGAGGAGAGGAGGAAAGAAGAAGAATAAGAGAAAGGGGAGAAGGGGAAGGTCACAGAGAAGGAATGAATGAGGGAGAAGGTGAGAAAGAGAGGAAACATGATAAAGAGTTAGAGGAGCAGTTGACCCCCGCACTCCCTTTAGTAAACCTACTTGGTTTAAGAAAGAGATTCAGATTAGGAGGAAAGCTTACACGAATGAGGAAGAAGGGGAAGATACAGACATGAAATTCTTGGGGCCAGCTTTTCACCAGACAAAGCCCAACATACTAGCTAGGACCATATCCTATGTCACCCAAGACACTAGGGGTCCCTAGAAAGAACAAGTAGCGGTTCCTTTCGTTAGTACCTCTCAAGCACATGTGACCCTTAAAGAGGTAGACTTTAATCAGCTCACCAGGGAAGGGAGTAAGACATTAGCAGCTCTAGGTTTGAAGAATGCTTTAGGATTTATGAGAAAAGATGAGGAGACAATTAAGTCCTTAAAAGAGAATAATGAGGTCCTGAAGAAATTCATTCATAAGATGGTGGGTCCCATTGACCCATGTTTTCTAGAAACCGCATTACAGGCCATCTTAGAGAAACGGGTCACTCTAGATTTACCTACAGGTATGACCTCTTCCTTCATCCAAGCAAGTGTAGAATGGAAGAATTAATTTGAGCAGTACAGACAACGGGTTATAATATTGATGTTTAAGCCTTAAAGAGTCATCATGATTGAAACTACAAAGTTGATAAACGAAATGGAGAGTGAAGATGGCCTAGATTCAGAGATAACCAAATGAGAAGCCACCATCCATGACATGAAGATAATTAAGTAGCAACACTTCTAGATCCTAGTAAATATATATGAGGGAGAAGAACTAGATAACTTCAAAACATGTATCAAGCACATGACCAAGACAATTAAGTTCTTCGATGAGTGCCTAGCCCTTTTAATGGAAAAATAGAAAAAATTCCTAGATTGGGTAGATGAAATACACAGTTTCTTAATAGGGATTAGTTTGGACTTATACTGGGACCATGATAATCAAATCCTATTGTAACCACCTGAATTTGGTCTACTCCAACTATGGACCCTATTTTCCCTAAGTGTGATCATACCCTTGATTATGTCCAAACGACCCTATTACTGCTTGGCATAATTCTTCAAATCAATTTAATGTCCTAGGTGATTTTTATCACTAAATTATATTAACTATTATAGCAATATGATTCAAATCAATTCAAATCATTTAAATCAAACCAAATTCAAACATGGATATAATCTTTAATTGTAAAGGAATTAAATAAATCCCTAAATCAATTACCCACTTGCAAATAACCCATTCCCCTAGCCTGTTTAATCTAATTAAAATGGCTATAGTCCCCTAATTATTAAAAAGTAGTTAAATTTCTTAAATAATTAGTTCCTATTTTTGAATGAATTAAATAAGTTTAATTCATTTAATTAATATTCTCCTAAAACCCAACCTAACCTATCTCAACCACTTCTACCCTAGGTTCTAACCCTTCTCAACCCATTCACCCTTGCTAATCTAATCCTAATCCTAATTCTACCCTAACCCACTTCCTAATGTTGTCACATTCCATTGAGGAATGATTAGCAACTCAACCCACTTGAGAAATTCCACTTTCTCAAGCTTGACTTCCTTAAGGTCCACCTTCTCAAGCCATCCTCTTACACTCTTCTCTTGCCTCTTTAAGGCTTTCATTATTGCCTTATTAATGAAGATGCCTTAAGCCTATGTCTCTCCCATGGCTTATTAATGCCCAAGGCATTAATGTCTCTTACACCTCCATTAATGAGTCCCTTAACTCATAAATGAGCCTTTTCTCCCCCCCCTCTCTCTCTCTCTCTCTCTCTCTCTCTCATTATTCTATAAATGGAAGCCATTTTTGAGTTCAAATAAGCCTTCAACTCATATCCTAAATGCATTGTTATGCTGTTAGATTAATCTTAGAATCACATTTCACTTCATATTTCATGCTTTTGCATTGTTCTCATTTCCATTCTTAAAGCTAGGATACATGCCTTCTCATCTTTTTAGCTTGTTTTTAAACTAAAATCCTTCATGCTAGGTCATATATGTCACTGATTATAGCATAATATGAGGGCTATTATGTTACTAATCACACTCTTCCTAGTTAGAAGGCAATAGGTCAATATTAGTTGGTTTTACATGCTTATCTAACCATTTTGAACTAATGCAATGACTTATTGATGTGTTGTGTCTCTCTTATCAGGTACATAATATACACACACATTTCTGGCACCCACCATGGGGCCTAATCTCTAACTTGGCCTCATTTTTTAACACTTTTTTGCCAATTTGCATGCTCAGGATTTGGTCACAGGGTCATTTTTAGTCATTCAAGATCGCATCCCAGATACGCCATCGCACCGCAGAAAACTAGGCTCGCATCCAGGATTTCCCGAATCATTTTTGGTTTAGGCTCACATCTGGTCAGCATGGGATCACATTTAGTAAAGAAGCTCACATATAGTATGCTATCTCACATTCAATAAAATTTTAAGCTCACATCTTGTTAGAAATCTTGTGCATTTCATTTGCCTAATCCTAACATTTTGACAAGTTGTGATTTTGGTATTTTCGTAGCTTAACAAGTGTTTGCAGGTTGTTTTGGAGGTTTTCATGGGAGTTGAACTAAAAAAATACTAACCCATTTTTATAGGTTTCCAACCCCCCATCTTGACTTCTATTTACTTGCTTTCCAAACTTAAGACCATTTCTCCACACTTGCTAAAACAACCAGATGATATGCTATTTTCCTCTTGAGGAAAATCAGAAAGTTGGATGTTGTCTTATCATTTGTGATTGAAATTGGGGGTAACTGAACAAGCAAACACATCATCTAAATTTGGGACAATAAATGAACAACACAAATCACTAAATATGTGGGATCAAAGAACAAGTTCAATCATATAATTTCTTTTGGATTAGAAATTGAACAAGCAACTCACTAAAATTTTGTGGTTAATTAAACAAAGCAAACTTTCCTTTTCAAGCATCCTATTTTCTTTAAAATAGGAACAACTAAATTGAGCTCAACATAGCTTCAAGGAATGAACTTTGCTTTAAGTGTTTTGGGAGAAAATGACTTAGATTAGGAGAGTATGCTCTTCTTCTTCGAAAGAATCAGAAATCCAGACATCCAAAGCTTGCCAATACTGGTTACATACTTTTAAATAGTAGAGGGCATGCCCGTTAAGGAAAAAATCTCCTGAGAACAACCCAAGTGAGGACAGGTTTTACACCAACCCTTCCAACTCACTATAAATAGTTGCTTCCTCGTAGGCTAAATCCGTGGAAGACAGAATTGGTTTTGTTCTTGGAATTACAACATCATTCCTTGAACATATTTGGGTATATGTAGAGTGGAGCTGCTTGAATCTTTCTTGCAAGACTACATATATTTAGGTACTCATAGGGCTATGCGCCTCAATTTTTCCTTGTGCAATTCTATGGGGGACAGTTTTGAACGGATTGCCCAATAATCTACAACAAACTTCAACTGAAAGAATTCCCGATTCATCCCCGAAAGGGTGATAATCTTTGTGCAAGGTAAAAATTAATTTCCCCAAGACACTTGTCATATTGTGCCCTTACTTGCATTTGGAGTCGGCTAATACAACATCATGACTAGAGCCATTGCATGCTTGGTGATGGCTATATTGTGATTAGCATTTGAGTGTGTACCTAAGTCAATGAGCAAAGATTTTCATCCTCCACCTAGAAAATAGGAAAAGATGAGTGTTTGTTTCACCCTCATAACAATGCAAAACTATTTGACATGTTCAAAAGATCATTAAAAATATAAGCTCCTCAAAACAATCGACATATTTCAAACCCTCGAGTACAAGTGTTTTTCACACATTAAGACACCTCTTGACGCAATCTGGAAACAAGCACCTTCACACACTTCAAAAATAAACTTTTCAGAACTGACCAAAACTGACAAAGACATCATAAGATCGCATCCTATATTTCCCAAGTCGCATGCAGTGTTTAGGATCGCATTTGGTATTTAGGATCACATTTGGTCAGCAAGCAGTCACATCCAAATTCTAGGATCGTATTTGGTACCATCAGAGGCTCGCATCTGGGAGCTCGCATTCAGGACAGTGGGTACATGTAGAAGTTTTTCTTAGGAAGTCTTAGTTGATTAGGATACCCTTTTTTCTCTTTAGCTGGTTCCAGTTGTCTCTTCTAGTTTCCCTGTTGTATTTTCAAAACACTTTCAAAATGTCCACCTTGCATGCTTAGTCAGTCTTTCACGATCAATTTAATACATGTGGTCTACCCACTTTCTACCAAAAACTTGATTCCTAGCTCACTATCAGGGCATTCTAACCCTTTGATGCTAGAATCATTTACATCCACCAACAAACAGTTACTTTTACCTAGACACGCCCACTTGAACGATCTGAAATCCTTACTTGCACTATTGGGAAACATTAACAAAGTTGAGAAACAAACTTCATGGTTAACACAAGACGCAACTAGTACACAACTAAAGGATTGAAAGTGCCTCTTAAAACACCACACTTTCAAGGAGAAACATCTCATTGTTCCCTTCTCGATCTAGATTCCCCTCAAATGGAGAGCAACACTAACGAATGGAGTAAGGCTTTTGAGGGTTATAATGATGGAAAACACCCACAATCTGAAGGCACGGAAGAGGAAGAAAGACCCAAGTTTGAACATAATCCGTTTGGATCAAATAGTGAAGAGGAGATCCCTGGAGATGAATACAAAAAAATCAAACTAAGTAAACAGATCCACAAGCTATTAGAACAAATAATTGGTGACAATAAAGAAAAATACTTCCTCCATCTAGCATCCTCAGGTGTCAAGTTACCCAAGGATTATAATGTAGAAAATCTCAAAGAAAAGGAGGTACCAAACCCGATATCTATTCTCACCAAATAGCTTAATCTAATGCAAACAGAGCTCACGAACCTCAAACAGGAGAAAGAGAAACCCAAAACAAAATATTCTTTGGATGCCATTTTTCCATTTCCTTTTGACAAGAGTATCACTATGGTCCTATTTCCCCCCAACATGGCAAGGCCAAAGTATGAAAAATACATGGGAAAAACTGACCCCCATGACCATGTAAGGGAATTCTATGCTCTCAGCATCGAGTACATGCACGAACCCAAATACCTCATGCGACTGTTTCCAGGAAGTCTAGGAGGTAATGCCATGGAATGGTTCTCAAAACTAAACACTAAGGTCAAGACATTCGAGGAGTTGATCCAATGGTTTATTCAACATTACTCCTACAACATCCAACATGATGTAACTATGATGGACCTATGTAACACCAAACAATGAAATGGAGAATCATTCACACACTTCCTACAAAGATGGAGGAAGATTTTTGCACGATATTCAAGGGTCATTCCTGAAATAGAGAAGATGGAAATCTTCATTAATAATCTAGTGCCTGAATTGAGCTATGCTCTACAAATGTAAGACTCTCCTAGCTTTGACAGAATGATTAAAAATGCCCTCCATATTAAGGAAGTCATGGTTAAAAGAGAGAAATCACCCTCCAAAATCAAAACAAAACCAACAACTCCAACTCCAAGCCTAAATGGTGGAAACAAAACAAGAATGTTGTTAATGATAGAGTGGTTGATGCTTCTATCATTAATCCTAAACCTGAGGCATTCAATCTAACCAATGGCATGCAAGCAAGACAAGATGCTAAGGTAACACCTCCCATCTCCAAAGCAAAAAATGATAACAACCAGGAACGAACATGGACTTCAAAACCCCAAAGAACATTCACTCCTTTTGGGGAGACTCTTGAGACCATTTTAAAAACATTGGTGGATAACAACGTTCTTGTAAATTCCCGATTCTAAACCATGGGAACCAATGGTCAAATCTAGGTGGTGGGATGACAACTCCTATTGTGTCTTCCACAAAAACAAGGGACACAAGACTAATAATTGTCTCAAACTTAAGCATGTCATCCAAGACCTCATTGAAGGAGGTAAGATCAAAGTAGATAGACATACTACCGATGAGGATCATACAGCATTCAACAAACCCTTTCCTAATTATAATCAAGGAGAAACATCCAAAGGGAAGGGTAATGAGGTAAAATACACCTATTCCAAAAGTGACAATATGATTAATATGCTCAACATTAAAACTGAATCCATCAATGTAATCACAATTAAAGGTGCCTCATCCCACTCAAATGCTGTAACATGTAGCCAAGCACAAGCTACAATCAAAGGACCTCCAAAACTAACATCAATGTCAACATCCAAGGTTCCTATTATAACTATTCCTAAACCAGCAGCAAGACACATGGTCACTATCCCTAGAGAAAAATATGACTTGGTAGACCAATTACAATGAACCTCTGCCAAAACTTCTATTTTTGAATTTCTCAAGTTATCCACAGTACATAGGGAAATCCTAGAACAAGCCCTACACGCTGCCAATGTTCCAAAAGATATTGATATAGACAAGTTTCAAGTGATGGTCAATCACATCTCAGTGCCACACTACCTCTCCTTTTCTGAAGAGGATGACAAGGCATTGACACATCCACACAATCAACCCCTCCATATTGAAGTCCTTATTCATAAATCCCATGTTAGATGTGTGTTGATAGATGGAGGTGCAGGATTGAATATCTGTACACTGGATCTAATCAAGAGACTAGGTCTCTAAGAAAAAACAATTGACACTAAAAACAAGATAACCATCAAAGCTTATGATGAGGAAGAAAGATCCTCCAGAGGTCTTATTGCTCTACCTATCAGAGTCGGACCCATTGAGAGGAATGTCATATGTCAAGTTCTGGATTTACCATTGGCCTACAATATCCTACTGGGGAGAACATGGATTCATGAAATGCAAGCTATACCATCCACTCATCACCAATGCATAAAATTCCCACATAATGGGGTAGAAGTGATGATTCCTACAGATGCTAACTACACTTGCAACAATATCAAAGCTGGTAGCATGATCCCACACAACAAAGAGGCTATGGATATAGTTTCTCCTAAAACTACCAAGGACATGGTTATGAAGAGTTTTAGCAAGACCTTGAAACTTGAAGAAACATGTATGGGAGAGTACAAGATGAGCCTGAATCCCTCACTAATAGACCTTTCAGTGTCACTGAGATCCTATGGAAAACCTTCATTGACATTCACACCTCTAGCATTCAAAGAGCCAGAAGTACACAAGGCAATTGGCATGATAAAGGTATCCACATCTTATTTAGATAACACAGAAGAAAAGGCAGTCTTGGACTGGATTTACAAGGGAGAATCAGTGGAATCTAAGTTCAAACATGTGAAAATATCCCCTGAACAGTATGGAACGGGATATGACTTCCTCACACAAATGGGATACAAAGGAGAAAGGACCTCTAAATGACATAGGAAAAGAGATCATTGAACCTATTCCCATGGAGTTCCGCAATACCAGAGATAAAATAGGACTGGGTTTTAATACTAAAACTGATAAACCCCCTCCAATAGAGAGTCCACACTCAGATAAAGGGAGTGACGAAATAGGTGAACTAGAGCAATGTTCCTATGAAAGATTGTTACATGTTGGCACACAAGACCCCAACTATCATGGAGAATGCTACATACCTAGCTTTGAGGTACCACAGGATCTTTACACTCCTTTTCTAGCACAACCTCCCATTCAAGAGGTAGGAGACACCATAGCAACAATCACTCAAGAGATACCCTGGCCATCGAATTTACATCCTAACTGGGGGAAATTGGTCATAATTTCACATGTTCTCAATCTACCCCTCTTTGATCTACAAGCAGCTAATTGAGTACATCAGATAACCATTGCTGAATACTTAAACAAATTTGATGATGATGTCATGGAATCTCGTGACTATGAATGGGATTGGCTATCTATTGCCTCTAAAGATATTGGAATAGATACAATCCACATGTTTGCAACTCCCTCATCTCCTAGAAAATGATCTGACACTCCTCTCAATGATACTGATCCTCTTGAGGTAGAAGAAGAGTTCCTTCCCCTGATCATTGATGGAGACACGGGTGAATATATAAGTCTAGAAGAATTTCATAGGCTACAAGAAAGAAGCCTCCTTTTACAGAGAGATGATGATGAGACTTCTACTAACGAGTCACTAGAGTTTGATCCACATATGACTAACAACGACCCTTTTAACGATGATCTCACTCTTATTGATCTAAATATCAAAGAAATTAACTTAACAGATTATGTCATGTTAGTTAATAGTCTTGATGCTAACACGATGTTGTCCTTCCCAGAATGTGACTCCCTAACATTGGTAAATAACAACCTAATTGATTGGACCAAAACAAACCCTACTCCTATCCTAGAATTTTCTAATGACCACTCCCTAGATTGTTATCTCAATGCTTGTGAACCTTACCCATCTTCCACAAATGCAAGGAGAGAGAACATGTCACAGGAGGATATCAGGTTTCTTAGTCACAAACTGCAAAATAAAAAGAAAAAGTGGACTGATGGTGAAAACCACTCTGTGGCAGTATTAGATCCCAAAATAGTAAGGAAAAATGACATATCTAATGGTGAAAACCTTTTCAAGGTGCCAAAGGATGAGGCTCTTGTTATCCTCCCAGAACACTTTCAAGAAAGATCTTTGGTATTGATTGAACCAACACAACTGGTAAACTTGGGCACTATTGAAAATCCTCAAATAGTTCATCTGGAACAATCTTTATCAGAAGAAGAGAGGGTACAGTTCACAGAGTTCTTGAAAGAGAAAAATATTAACTTTACATGGTCTTATACTAATATGCTAGCGCTAGATCCTAATCTCATCATGCACCACTTATCTATAGCTCCTGGGATCAAGCCCATCAAAAAAAAACTAAGAAAGATGCATCCTCATATTGCATTATTGGTCAAAGCAGATCTAGAAAAGTTGTTGAAAGCTGGATTTATTAGAGTCATTCCCTATGCAGCATGGATCTCCAATGTGGTCCCCATTTCTAAATCTGATAAATCTATCAGGATCTATATGGACTTTAGAGACCTAAACAAAGAATGTACGAAATATGACTTCCCTCTACTAAACATTGACATGATCATAGATCTTACAACAGGCTTTTAGATGTATTCATTAATGGATGGATTCTTAGGCTATAATCAAATCAAAATCACCCTTAAGGACCAAGAGAAAATTGCATTCATATACGCATGGGGCATAATTTGCTGGAACGTCATGTCATTTGGGCTAAAGAATGCCGGTGCAACATATCAAATAGCCGTGACAACAATATTCCATGACATGATGCACAAGAACATGGAGGACTATGTAGATGACACATTGGCTAAATCCAAGGAGAGAGGTACTCACATTGCTGACCTAAGAAATATATTGGATCGAATGGAATAGTTCCAACTCAGGTTCAACCCAAAGAAATGTGCCTTAGGGGTCCAATCAGGGAAGCTCCTAGGATTCATAGTATCCGCAAAGGGAATCAAGGTAGATCTAGCCAAAGTAAAGGCTATTCTAGAGATGGCTCCTCCAAGTAACATCAGTCAAATGAGGACACTACAAGGGAGACTCTAGTCTATCAGGAGATTCATGTCCCAACTTTTAGATAGGGCAGAACCCTTTACCAAACTAATACATAAAGGGGTCACCTTCAAATGGGATGAACACTGTGAAGTAGACTTTAGAGAATTGAAGGGGTACTTGGTTGCTCCACCTATCCTTATGGCACCTATTCATGGAAAACCCTTACTCCTATACATTTCAACTACAACTACATCCCTAGGAGTATTACTGGTGCAAGAAGATGAAATAAAGAAGGAACAAGCTATCTACTACATTAGTAGAACACTAGTCACTTATGAGCTCAATTATAGCATTATTGAAAAACCATGCTTAGCTGTCATCTTTGCATCAAAAAAATTGAGACACTACATGCTCTCTCATATAGTAAAGCTCATTGCTAAGATCGATCTTGTAAAGTATCTTTTGAGCAGAACAACATTAACAGGATGTTTGGCAAAGTGGGTCCTAATTCTAAGTGAGTTTCACATTGAGTATGTAGAACGGAGAGCTATCAAAGGATAGGTACTTGCAGATCAATTGGTTGATTCACCCCTCCAGGATGATGAACCATTACTAATTGAATTCCCTGATAAAACAATCATGCATCTCACTGAACATCCATGGAAGTTGTACTTTGATGGTTCATTTACTCAACAAGGATTTGGAGCCGGGGTCCTCTTCATAACTCCACAAGGATACATGATTCCCAAATATTACAAATTGATGTTTCCATGCACCAAAATTATCTTAGAATATGAAACATTGGTCAACAGCCTCAAGCTAGCTATGGAATGGATTATCATAGAGTTACACATGTATGGTGACTCCCAACTAATTATCAATCAAGTCAATGGGGAGTATCAAATAAAAGATGAAAATTTGATACCCTACAAGCAACTAGTTGACGATCTAAAGAAATAATTTGTCTTCAACACCTTCCAACAGATACCAAGATCAGAGAACAAGGCCAAAGATGCTATGGCTACCTTGGCATCCATGTTACAACTAGAGGAGCATCAATTCTGCTATGACTTCTTGGTGGAAGAAATATCCTATCCTGCCTTTGCTAACCCTGAATACCAGATAATATGTACCTTAAATACCCCAGATCAATCTCAGTATGCCAGTATCATTACTTACCTTTCAAACCAAACCATTCCCGCCAATGTATCTAGAAATGAGAAAAGATACCTAATTAGGACAACATCGCATTACATCCTCATAACTAACAACCTATATCGACGCGGTCTCGATGGTACACTTCTTCGGTGTTTAGAACTCAAAGAGTCTGATCTAGCATTAAAAGATGTCTACGAAGGTGTATGTGGATCACACTTAAATGTCTTTTCATTAGCTAAAAAACTGCTCAGAATAGGCTATTATTGACCTACCATGGAGAGAGATGCTATTAAATTTTCAAAAGCATGTCTTAAATTCCATACACATGGAAACCTTAGCCATGCTCTTACTAGAGAACTTATACCTATCATAACACATTGGCCATTTCAGAAATGGGCCTTTGACTTGGTTGGACAAATATATCCCAACTCTTCAAATTCACACAAGTTTATCATTATGACCACTGAACTGTAAGCAAGTCTGGTAGAGACTGGCACCTACAACTGAATCTGGCACTATGGGCCTAAAGAACAAGCATCCGAATACCAACTGGACCACGCCATTTTTTCTAGTCTATGGAACTAAGGTAGTACTACCTATTGAGGTTGAAATCCCTTCTTTGCGGATATCTTTACAAGGTCTTGTTACTGATGAGCAATATTGCATAGATATGGTGAATTCTCTGGACCTACTAGATGAGTGCAGACAACAAGCATTCGATCACCTCAAAGTGTATCAAGCACGTATGTCCAAATGATACAATAAAAAGGTCAAACCACATAAATTTGAAGTAGGAGATCTCATCCTCAAGGAGAATCCTAAGAACCAGCCAAATAGGGATCAGAACGGAAAGTTTGAACCTAACTGGCTGGGACCTTATGTTATCATTGCTACCTTTGGGACTAAGGCTTATCAATTAGCTACACCTGAGAGAGATGTTCTTCCCGATCCTATCAACACTCTATATTTAAGGCGGTTCTACGCTTAATGTTTAGCTAGCAGAGCCTGTACAACAAATAGTTCTTGCAAAATACCAAAAACATTCAGAAAATTAATACTGAAGAAATCCAAAAATAATGGAAAAGGTCCTTTAAAAAGGGGTATCCTTGGTTAAAACCTGGTCAACAAGCACCTTGATACTACAAAAACATTAAAAAATGCAAAAATAGCAAAAAAATTGAAAAAGAGAAAAGTACCTTGATGAGCACCTGGTACAACAGGCATCTTGGTAGCAAAAAGAAAGAAAAAGGTCTTGCTAAGTGGTGAAAACTTGGCAATCAGGTGTCATGTGTGTTTTGTGCTCCATCTATCAATGCACTACTAATACTAGGCCTTCATAATTTTTCCTATGCTCATACGCTGACTTCATCTTCCTAAATGACTATCTTATCCTTGCTTGGGATTTTTCTATCTATACGTCTTAGGAATAATTCATTCTGCACTGGGGACATCTTTGCTGGCATAGTCAGTTGCGGTTGCTAGGTTTCTCTAGGATGGTTTGCCTCACAAACACAATATTTCTTGATACATGCCAAACAATGTCACTTTTCAAAACAAGGGTGTCTTTTCACAACATGGGACATGACATTTACATTCACAACATTCCTACAAGGCTATATTGGATTGCAAACATGAACACATTATCCTATCAATGCACAGACATGGAACACCATATTGCTTGTATTACAATTTTTTGATTGATGAATCTTTACTGTGTTTGACATATGAATGAACAAGTACTACTTAAACACATAGTTTGACAATGGTTTGATTATGATTCTTTAAATGTCCTGATGATGTTTTCAACTAGGGGCATCTAAAGTAATTATAAATTTTATTTGATTGATTCTCAATTTATAATTTATTATGTCTTCTTAGTTTCTCAATGACGTCTGCGTAAAGACAAAGAGTCACTAGGATAGGGGGCATAATGTTTTCTAAATTTTTTGCGTATGGTTATTGTTCCAAATGATCCTAAAAATTTCACCTAACTTGGATGTTTATGGTAAGAGATGCCACTATGGGTGGATAGCAGCATATATCTCGATCTTCATTATATGTAAACTACAGTGAGGTTCAAACAATTTTCTTGTCTGTTTTCTGATCCAGATTCTCACTAAGGTATACGAATCATAATGTACCCAAGGATGTGAATTTTCAATGTCATTGCAGGTCCAATATCTTACCCTAATCAGAATCTAGTATATTAAAAGGAAGGTGACTATTTTTGTTATCCTAGCTTCCATGCCTTGATGCATAAGTCTATTTCTGAAATTCCAATAAAATATAGTATTCATATTATCATAATATCAGTGGGTATTAGTGATGGTTGTACTATCAGGTGGTCCCTTCCAAAAAGTGCCCAATGATGATAAAAATGTTGCAAATATTTGCTAAATCAGTGACAAGTCCTAAGAGTCTGCATATAGATGCATTTAAAGATTGCATGCTGCATTTATAAATAGAAATAACAACATAAGGAATTTTGTGCTCAAAAATGACTTTTATCTTCTTCTATCAATCAAGTTAATTACATCATCTACATTACTGATATCAAATATCATTGCACATCCATAGCATACATTTTTGCATTCATTGAAAAGGAGAAACAGGAAAATACAAAAATAAAGCATCCATGTATTGCATTTTTACTTTTTCATCCTAAGTGCATCCATACATCTATTTGGCATAAATGAAAAATCAAAAGACACATACATTTGCATTTTCACATTAGTATCATTTAAAACATATTTAAATCAGTAATGACTCATCACATCCTAAAATGATGTTATCATCTACAAATTAACTCATCAAGGGACCAAGATATCATCACATGTGCAAAAGATACATTTCCACATTTATGAAAGCAAAATGAACTCTTGAAACATGACAAAATCAAGAAGTTGCATCAGATATATATCATCATAACATGGTATAGATCAAATATAAAGAGTATCATTATATCAGTGAGCATAAAGAGTATCAGTGAATCAGAGAGCTCTGCAGAGAAGATGGTAGTCCCTGTGAGGAAGCACCATTTCAAGATGAGACGCCGACATTAGCGACTAGCTGACTACCCACCATCGGTAAGTGCTCGATAAACTACCCTGTGGTTTTTTTAAAATTTGAAATTCATGCATTTTTGTGACTTTTAGAGCCCTTTGAATGTAGGATCGCATCCGGGATTCTCAATCGCAATCTGCGAATCTCTGATTTTCTATGGAGGAAAGTGAAAATGAATAGTGAAATGGTAATTTTGGAGGCTTATATGGGTCTTTTGAGACATTTAGGAGTTTTGAAACTCCTCCCAGATGACTACAACTTCATTTTTGTTCTCTTTTTGATCAATCAAGAACCAAATTGAAGGTGCCTAAGATTTTTTTAGTAGCGCAACATCATTCTTACGACAGTTCTGAAAATTATGAATTTCCTTCACTTATTCCAAACATCGGTCCAAATTGCACATTTCATCATACATCTTGGTCTAACATCATTTTATCAGTCTCCTCACTCAAATTTTCACGTAATTAACTTGGTAGTCATGTGTTTATCTTTAACCACACCTTCTTTTCTCATTTCTTCTACTCCATTCTCTCTTATCCTAACTGCTTCCTGCAAGTGATATGTTTTTTAATCTGAGGGATTTATTCTTTTCCTTTGATTTCATTCTAGAGGGGGCATGATCACACTATCATCAATTAAATTTTTTCTCAAAACAACATCAAAATGACTTCGTTATCAAACAAACTAGGGGCATAATAGTTTCCTTGACTAAAGTTGGAACTATGGGATATAAAGCTTTGGTTATCATAAGATGGATATCTTATGTTTCCTTTTTTTAAAAAATATTTTTATTAAGCTCCTAGAAGCTTCATACTGGCTTCTTGAACGATAATCAAGTTCACAATCAGTATTATCAATCTTTGGATGACAACCAAGTTCAGAATTGGTATCTTTAAAAATATTTTATTGATCTTTGGACAACAACCAAGTTTAAAATCAATTCTATTAGTTTGGTTCAATCAAGTGCGAGACTGATCTCATCAACATTTTTTTCGACAACCAAGAATAGGATTCTCAATCGTTCTGAAGTCAAAATCAAAAAATTTCTTTGAATCAATGCGCTGCTCGCACATCAATTCAAAGAGGGGCAAATGTAACCACCTGAATTTGGTCTATTCCAACTATGGATCCTATTTTCCCTAAGTGTGATCATACCCTTGATTATGTCCAAATGACCCAGTTACTGCTTGGCATAATTCTTCAAATCAATTTAATATCCTAGGTGATTTTTATCACTAAATTATATTAACTATTATAGCCATATGATTCAAATCAATTCAAATCATTTAAATTGAACCAAATTCAAACATGGCTATAGTATTTAATTATAAAGGAATTAAATAAATTCCTAAATCAATTACCCACTTACAAATAACCCATTCCCCTAGCCTGTTTAATTTAATTAAAATGGCTATAGTCCCCTAATTATTAAAAAGAAATTAAATTGTTTAAATAATTAGTTCCTATTTTTGAATGAATTAAATAAGTTTAATTCATTGAATTAATATTCTCCTAAATCCCAACCTAACCTATCTCAACCACTTCTACCCTGGGTTCTAACCCTTCTCAACCCATTCGCCCTTGCTAATCTAATCCTAATCCTAATTCTACCCTATCCCACTTCCTAATGTTGTCACATTCCATTAAAGAATGATTAGCAACTCAACCCACTTGAGAAAGTCCACTTTCTCAAGCTTGACTTCCTTAAGGTCCACCTTCTCAAGCCATCCTCTTACACTATTACCTTGCTTCTTTAAGGCTTTCATTAATGCCTTATTAATGAAGATGCCTTAAGCCTATGTCTCTCCCATGCCTTATTAATGACCAAGGCATTAATGGCTCTTACACCTCCATTAATGAGTCCCTTAACTCATAAATGAGCCTTGTCTCTCCTCTCTCTCTCTCTCTCTCTCTCTCTCTCTCTCTCTCTCATTCTTCTATAAATAGAAGCCATTTTTGAGAGAAAATAAGCCTTCAACTCATATCCTAAATGCATTTTTATGCTGTTAGATTAATCTTAGAATCACATTTCACTTCATATTTCATGCTTTTGCATTGTTCTCATTTCCATTCTTAAAGCTAGGATACATGTTTTCTCATCTTTTTAGCTTGTTTTTAAACTAAAATCCTTCATGCTAGGTCATATATGTCACTAATTTTAGCATAATCTGAGGGCTATTATGTTACTAATGACACTCTTCCTAGTTAAAAGAAAATAGGTCGATATTAGTTGGTTTTACATGCTTATCTAACCTTTTTGAGCTAATGCAATGACTTATTGATGTGTTGTGTCTCTCTTATCAAGTACATAATACACACACACACACACACACACACACACCTATGTCCAGGGAAAGAGGTGGTGTAGTAGTTCAAATTCATTCTGGTAGGTGTTATGACCAAAGAGGCCTTGCACTTGTTGTTCTACTAAAAGGAAGACATGCAGAGAATGTCAGAGCATGAAGAAGCAATCAAGTTCTTTGCTTTTGAATTGACCATCTTTAGAGAGAAGCAAGAACGAAGGGTCAGCAAAGTCAAAAGGAAAGAGATAAATTATCAAGAGGTTCAAGAAATAGTACAAAGGCTCTGAAATTCCCATTGGGAAGTATTTACCAACTGATGCCTCAGATCCATTCATCCATTTTTCTAGAAAGCTATTTTTTCACACTTAACCATTTTCCAAAAAGCTAAAATTTTTCTTTTCAGTCTTTCAGCCCTTGCGGCCCTCCCAAAATTTTGTACTTTCATCCTTTATGGCCTTTCAGCTTCCAAAATGGCCAAAACTTCCATGCCTCCAGTATTGGGTTCTGAAACTTAGCAATTTTTGGCACTTAAAAACTTCGAAGTAGTGGTCGGGGTCTAAATTTCAGGGTCTTTCCAGTAAGATCACATTTTTGCATGGAAGTTGAACTCCAGATCTGATGGGTGCCTAACTTGAGTTTTTTTTTGAAGAACTAAGGGTCCGCTATCAATTCCCACCACAAAGAGAACCCCAAAGGAAGACTCCAAGGGAGAACTCCAAGATCAATAAGAAGACTCCAGTTGCATGCATAGAAACCCCATCTTATTTCTCTCTCTTTTCTTAACAAGTTTGATCCTTCATGGACAAATTGATTGTAAATGGATTAAAAATTTATGCAATTTGTTTAGTATCAGTTAGAAATAGTTTCCTTTCAGCTAAGTTCTACTTTTAGCTTACTTTCATTAATTTAGTGTCTTAGATGCCCTAATTTTTGCATTTAGAGTTTGTAGATCACAACTCTATATATTGTAATCAAAAGTAATGTAATAGGGTCAGATGCCTAATGAAATAAAATATACAATTGGTGCTTCATTCATGGTGTGATATTTTCTTCTATCTGTTATGCCCTGCATCCCCGTCCCTACATTTTGTGTGCAAAATGTTGGGTCCCCTTTTTTTTCTGCTTTGCTTTTTGTTCCGGCCTTGCCTTGTCTTTCTTTTCCTTCTTGCTTGCTTCCTCCGGGTTTCTCTTCCCCGGAGTGTGTCATTTCCTTGGTTTGTTTTTTCCCTCCGGGATCCCAGATCCTGGAGGTTGTCTTTTGGTGGGAAGTTTGATTCTAGACTCCGGGATTGTTTGTGATGATATTCCTAAGTCTTAGGAATATCATCGTAAGGAATCCCTGGGCCCGGAGTCTGGATGTTTTGCCTAGCCTGAAAGTTCCAGAGTGCGGGGGATTACATTTTACTGCGGATATAAATAGACTCGCCTATCATTATCACACTTACCGCGTTTAAAATCTTTGAAGCACTTAGAGTGAAATAGAGCGATTTTGAAAGCAATTAACAGAGAAGTTACAGAGAGGTTTGCGATAATCAAAACTTAACACCTACTGTTCTCAGACGTACGCTAGCACTCTGTGGTGGTGATCGTGACAGCTTGATGATTCGAGGCTGTTGCAGATTTCTCCTGGTAATCTTCCCTTCCTCTACCTTCTGCGTTTTCAGGTTGGTTTCTCTGCTTCCCTCCTTTTCATTTTGCTTTTGTTTCCTGGTTTTCTTTGTTTTTCTCGTCTTTGTTTTCGTTTGCTTCATCTTCGGTTGGCTTGTTTCTGTTTCCATTTGCTTTGTTTCTCTGTTGTTCCTTTGGTTTTCTGGTTTTTCCGCTTGTGGGTGGCTCGGCTCTGCCAGAAGCTTGTCTGCCTTCTGTGCAGGTGTAGATAATTTGTAAATATTCTATGAATGGCCTGTATATAGCATGTATTCAATGTAAATAGCTGTATATTTTGGTTTCAGCTTTGTCTGGTTTTTCCCGCGGGGGGTGTCCGCATGTATATTCATGTATATATATATATATATTTCTGTAGGTAACCCTTGTATATATCTCTCTATTCTGTATATATACCCTTCGGCTCTCTGTATATCCTTCCGGGTGGCTCGACAAGCTGGTCGAGTCACCCTTGCTGTTGGTTTTTTGCTTCAAGTTTGCTTCGACGCAGAAAACCACCTGTTTGAAGCTTGGCTCTTGGCTGGTTTCAAATAGGCAGTTTTCTCTCTCCTCTATCAAGGCTGTCAGAGCCTCATTTATTTCCCATGTGCGTAATTACTTTTGGCCATGTGGCTTTCCCTTTTCACGCATTCGAGTAGTCTCCTCCGCCG
This sequence comes from Thuja plicata, assembly GCA_018584345.1. NCBI lineage: Eukaryota > Viridiplantae > Streptophyta > Pinopsida > Cupressales > Cupressaceae > Thuja > Thuja plicata. The sequence goes on along the minus strand of MU227334.1, from coordinate 83,757 downwards.
CCGGTGCCATCCCATCCATTCAATGCTGGCGCATGTGGCGCCCACGTGGAAGTGATTCCACATTCTTCTTTACTAATGGTCACTTCTCCAGGCTTCGGGTCTCTTTCCGTCATTCATGCCATGTTTTTGTCAAGTGTGACAAAGTTTCCCAGACCCGGAGATATAATGAAATGCCAAGTTTATGTTTTGCTTTTCGGATACTTATGCAAAAAACTAACTTTTCAGGAAAAGCAAACGGCACGGTGGTAAGATCTCCGGACCCCAGAGTTTTGGGTTTTATTTTGATAAATATGTTCTGACAGTCGATTTGTCTCGCAGGTCCGGACTTCACTTTACAACCATGTCTGAAGCATCCGCATCATCTCCTCCCAGAAGTCTGGAGTTGCCATCCACAACCGAGACCAGGGCAGCGGCAAAGTCTAAAATAGAGAAGGCCCTGGCAAAGCTACCCCTCACCATGAAGTATATGCAGGGTGAGGAGATTGTGGGCTTGAAGATTGAGTCCAAGATAAAGTTGATGACCGACGCCAGCGTCGGGACTTGGGCAGAAATGCAGGCTCTAGTAAAGATAATGC
>MU227334.1:22023-68797 GCA_018584345.1 Thuja plicata | reverse complement strand
CTCCCGGAAGTCTGGAGTTGCCATCCACAACCGAGACCAGGGCAGCGGCAAAGTCTAAAATAGAGAAGGCCCTAGCAAAGTTGCCCCTCACCATGAAGTATATGCAGGGTGAGGAGATTGTGGGCTCGAAGATTGAGTCCAAGATAAAGTTGATGACCGACGCCAGCGTCGGGACTTGGGCAAAAATGTAGGCTCTAGTAAAGATAATGCATATACAGCGACAAGCTGGAGATGCACTTGCTACTAACATTGGAGGTTCCATTATTCTCAGGGCAGCTTGCTTCCCATACTCCGTGCAGTCTCCAGAGCTTGTGCTTACTCTGGCGGCCCACTATAACTCCTCTGTCTGGGCCGTCATGTTAGCACCAGTAGAACCATTGGGATTTCCCACTCCACTGGTGTCCCTGGACCCAGCCACTTTCCAAATCGGCCTGGGCATCCCACAATTTGATCAAGCTACAGTGGTTACAAGGTCAGATTCCTTGAAAGAATTCACCGAGCTGGAGGAGGCCTCTCGGTTGTACATAAACACCAACTGGCTCAAAGTCTCGAAGAGGGACCCCAAAAGAATGAAGATTGACATTCCCCACTCTGAATTCAAAGAGAGCATCCAGATGGGAATGATTGCATTGGCATGGGTATTTAGGCAACCCTCCGCCCAAGAATTTGCAAAATGGATGTACTATTTCCTGTTCGGCATGTCCACTAAGGGACAATTCTTCGACTGGGCTTCTATTATTTCCAACCATGTCGACTCCCAGTTCCGGCAGCCGAACGAGAATAAGAAGTTCTACATGACCTCTTATGTTTTCTAGGCCCTGGCTCATGAGAGGCCCCACTCTAATGGCCTACTCACAGACGGTGTCCTCAGATTTGGTCCAGGACAAAAAGGACCGTGGGACCATTTCTCGCAGATTCAATGGGAGGCCAGCTTTCCCAGTTACTGCCGGGTAAACGATTGCTTCGTTTACTATCATCTGCTGACGCCCACCCGGGATGCCGGATACCGCCTATCTACTAAGGTGATGAAATTGGTAAGTAGTTATGGGCACTACTACATTCAATTCTAGTAGCATACCTACATTAAGGTCGCCAGCTTCTCCGGGAAACCCTACTTGTTGCCCAGACATTGTGGGGACAAGATCGTGCTGCTGGAGTACTGCAGACAAATAATGGAGCTTCATGCCTTCTTGGGCCACAAGGTCACCAGTGTTTCATTCCCGATCTCTTGTGGGAACTATACCTGCAGTCTAGCCACCGTAAATGAGGCAGACAACGAGCTTAAAAGTTACAACTTGCAGGACTTTTAACTGGTGCAGAAAAACTTTGATCCGCATGGCCGAATCACAACAGCACTGCCTCGGGCTTCAGAGCCCCACCAAGCACACATAGAAGACTTCTGGGCAGATCACCAGGATGATATGGATCTGCGTAGCCAGCATTATGATAGAATGATGGCTGAAATGATGCAGGAGCTAAAGCTCCAGAGATTCCCGGAGGGCTTTTCTGATACCACCCCTACCACAGATCCCCAGTACTGGGAAAAGGGGATTGATAAATTGGCACTGCCCGCAATAAATTGGGCCACCCAAGAAAATCACTCAGTTGAGGACTTCACTCAGGCAATTGTCGAGCAAAATCATACATATTTCATGCGGGTGTGCCCCGGGAGTGCGCGCCTTGGTCCCCGACTGGCACCAAGAGTAACTTCACCACCAGTATTAAGATTGACCCCGGGGGCCGGGACATCTTCACCAGCCGGGACTTCTACACAGGGCGCAGCCAAAGGAAAGGGGATAACCTTGACCCCCTCCACGCAGCAGAATCCCATACAAGAATAGCTTCAGCAATCTATGGCGGCCTCCCAACAAATGAGGGAGCAACTATTGACGAAGCTGGCAACTCCCCCGCTCATGTCCAGGCCAATTCGTCCCCCTTCCTCCTCGTCGCTAGCAGCCCTATTGATAAAGGCGACCAGGCTTGATCCCATGGAGGCAGCAACAATTGCTAATGTGGGACTGCCTCTAATCACTCGGAGGAAAAGAAAGCACATCCAACAGCCAAAGGCGGAACCAGCGCGAAGGGAATCCCTCCCCAAAGAGGTAGAGATCCTCTCTTCTAGTTCCCCAGAACCGGAGAAAGAGGCAGAACCAGCAGGGGACCCAGCCAGTCCCCCTCCAGAAGAAGAGTTTGATCTATTCACAACCGATGAATTCAGAAACTTGCAAGGAGGCGACACACAAGAAGGGATGGAAGTCCTGGAGAAAGAACAAGAGGCTGTGGAACTCCGGGATCTGGAAGAGGAAGCTGCGGAACAAGAAGAGCAGCAAATAGAAGAGAAAAGACCGGAGATTGTCTCTGGGGCTCAGGCAACACAAGGTCTGGGAATGGGCCAACAACTGCCAAGTGACCCAAAGGGACCCGCTGGGGAACCCGGACCCAGAATTTCAGGAACAATCGTAACCCCAGCCGCCGTATTTCAGGGGCCACTCCCGGGGGAAACCTTCGGGCAAATAATTACAGCGGCCCAAACTATGAATCTTGGCTAGACACCTCCCATATTGCCCAAGGAGGTGCCGATAATAGAAGAAACCCGGCCAGAGGCAGAAGCGGAAGAAGAAGAGCAGCATGAGGAGGAGATCCCCGAAGAAGCCGATCAGGGTCTAGACACCACACTTGACATTACGGACCAGGCTGAGGAGATGGAAATTGAAGATGTTGCTACAAAAGAAGTCCCAGTAGGGAGGGAAACAGAGGAAATATCTGTTGAAAAGGAGCAGCCACCACCAAACACCGGGAGAGGATTTGAAGAACAAGCTCTGGTAGGAAGGCCACCTCTCCCACCTCCATGGTTGGCAGAAAGCAAGAAGAGAAAAGCCCCATCCACTCCAACAGCCCCTATCTCCTTGGCTGAAATGATGGCCTTGGCTCAGGCCTCGCCGAAGGCAAAGAAGTCCCAGACAGTTCATACCATTCGAACTGGGCCGGGCGGAGAAACAATTGTTGTGGTAGCAACGCCTCCCCCAGATGCCGATGAAGCGACTGCGGATCCCGTGAATTATAACATCGCAGAGGTACACTTGGGTAAAAGAGGGAAGCAGGGCGAGGTAGACCTGCTAAAAGAAGCGGCAAGGGCAGTGGAGGCCCGATACGAAAAAGATGACCAGAGGCTCAAGGCAGAGAAGGAGAAGAGTGCAAAACTTATGGGATTACTTATAGAGCTGGCCAAACCCATCAGCGCCGTCTCTCCAAAGGCCTCCACCTCAGAAGAATTACCGCAGAGCGACATAGACTCCCTGTGAGTAATGAAGAAGAAAGCCCAATTAGTTGATGAATGGGCCAATCTGCAGATAGGAAACATCCAGCGTTTCCTAGTATCCACTCTCCCAGATCTATACACAGCCCGACAGGTTATTCGTCAGACAGAAGCACTAATTGAGCAGTGGGAGAGTGATGCTAAGAATTACCAAGCGTGGAAGGCAGAGTTCGAAGATCTCCTCACCCTGGGAGAAGATATAATTTCTGAATCTGGAATTCTGGGTGAGGAATCATTTGATTTCGTAAGGACTCAGCACTCCAGACTAGACCTCACATTGGAGGTAACCAAGCAACTGGTAGAGTCCTTACAGGAAAAGGTGAAAAAAGTAAAATATTCTTTTAATTTATGTAAATCTTTTGTAATAAAGGCTTCCGGGATGGATCCCTTCAACACAGATACTTACACTCCCGAGGAGTCTATTTTGGGAGGTTTTGATGAAATGGTGGGCTCCCGGTATCAGTCTCCGGAGGGAATTGATGGGGCTAAAATGGTTAAGTTGACCAAGGTGGTGCTCAGAGGCCATGACACCGCAAAAATGGCGGATGAGTTTAAAAGTAATGTTCCAGAACTGGGGGAACAAGTTGAGATGGCCAGATTCAGAAGGGCCAGTCTGAAGAAGATTGATGAAGATGGCATTTTCTGCCTCCTTCAGGCCTTTGGTGATAATAAACAGCCTTGAATTTCTCCAGGGACTGGAGAAATTGAAGCGTTCAGTATTCTTTATTCTTTTGGGGACGTAAGTTCCCGGATCCCGGAGTCCCGGATCCAAAGATTTTGTATTCCTTGAAGTGACCAGCGTCCCGGTCCCTGAGGCTGACCAGTCACTTTCAGAAGCGGTTAATAAAAATTGTCAGAGGGTAGTTGGACACATTAAGAGGCATTGGCTCGACAGGTGATTTCTAACAATGGTATTCTCGAGGCACCGTTCAAAGGTACACCTGGCACATTGGAGACAGGGTGCCACAATTTCCATTTATGAGGCATGTAGCATCGGTCCCTAGGGGACCTACTTTCTTCCTTCTCCTCTTTGGTTCTCTTCTTGAGACTGATTCTTCCAACGTATATTCTTATCTTATTCTTCTGACATGACAGACCTATCCCGTCTCTAGGTCTTTTGTAGGGTGGCGCAGGTAGTACCGGCCTCCAGATATTGTATTTTATTCAAATGCAGTAAGTTAGGGTTAGGGTTAAAGAGTTTTATAAATAGGCAAATCAACCCATTTCCAAGGGTCGGAAAAATTGATGATTTTGTTGTCCATAAGAAATAGCAAAGGAATTTCTGGCTTTTTCAGTTGCAGAGCTCAATGCTCTTTTGTTCTGTTCTTAGTAGTTAGATGCTCCCTTGGAGCCACCATTGTGTCACGCACCAGTGCTTGCTAGATTGAACATTAATGAAGAAGGAAGGATTCATGGCAATGCTGTTGTTATCATCTCTGCTTCTGAGTTAATGGTATTTCATGTTTTAATGTTCTGCATGTCCTTTGCTCTGAATGTGTTAAAGTAGATTAATGACTTCTTTATTCACGCTACTGATAAAATGCTACCTGATGGTTGTGTATTTCTTCGGTATTTAGTATAGTCTTTCAGAGTATTGTTGATGTTCCGGACTCTTCAGCATGAATATAGTTAGATAAATGTTTCTAACCCTGCAGGATCTTTTTTCATTTTATTTTCAAAGTGTGGAATACTTCGGGAAACCCTTATTATCTTGAATCTCTGGGAAAATGAGTTGAAGTAACCAGCTATCCCCCTCGAAAAATAGTCACCTCTCCCAACCGAGCTCCACACCGTCGTGACCCGACACCCAGGTGCTTGAAGGCCCGGAGGATTTATTTCCCCCCGGACAACCTTTACAGGCGGAGTTGGCCGATTTCTCTGGAACCCGGTGACAACTTATGACTGTTGGCGGACCCGGTCAGCAAAACCTCGTCAACACTATCTATGCGAAAGTGATGAATGTGTGCATGCTTGTTCATTATTTTCAAAGACCCAATTTTTTATTGTGTTTCGAATTTGCATTTCTATTAGGTGGAGTTTGGTGTTAGCTATCTACCTTGGTGTGACGAATGCATGTAAAATATCATCTATCAGGCTTAATGATAAATCCATCTTGTGTGTGCATGCATCTTGCTTTCTTCATGATTTGATAGGTTTTGAAAATCTTGCACGAGTGAATACACTTTCTCTCCAAACCATTACATCCATTGAGTATAGACTTGTGACATTGTCTGATTTATAATTCATGGGTTTGTTCCAAATCTCTGCATCATTCAATTCACAATAAAATATTGACAACAAGTTATGTCCATTAGGATTTTATTTTCAGCAAGTTATTTCATTTCTTTTTACCTTACTCCTTTAAATTCTGTTGCAAATCTGAAAGTAATCATCTTTAGAAAACACAAAATTGCATCTTTAGTTAAAACATAAATCTTTGATAAATCAAAAAAACCAAAAGGTACTAAGGTTGTTTCAGAGTTTGATGTCTTGAATGTACCAACAAAGGCCTCCTTGTGAACATTCATATTTATCTTAAACTAAGTAACCAAGAAGGTTGTACCAAAACCCCGGAGAACCTTGGGATAACTTTGTTATTCTTTCAAGAGAGGAAATCAAATCTTGAGGTCCTAGCCATTGACTTGTGTTAAAACAAGGCTCAACAGAAGTGGCGCTAGAATTAGGGCCTCAAGAATAAAAAGATAAATAACATCATATCCTTTTTCCTAGAATGGTTTGAGTGTGTACTTTGAGCATCTCTAAAAAGAAGTGAGTTCATTGAACTCAATCACCATCGTAGAGCTCGCATCAAACACTAGTACATTTGAGGCCAAATTCTGACGGCTATCTTTCAGAATTGCAATGCCTATTTGTCGACCATTTGACAGATGCATTTGCAGGGTTATTGTGTTGGAAATTGTGATGGAAGTGGTAACCATTGGTATTCAGACTGAGAAATCCATCAGAAATAACCACACTAATAGCAATTTACTTTTTCATTTCTTACAGTTCATCTATCAGAATATTGATGGAACATGTGGACTCTCTAACAGACATATTTTCAAAAAAAGAGTCTCTCCAATGTTAAACCTATTAGAATATCAATGGATATGCAATGACTATCTGACAGGAAAACCCGTCGGACATATAGTAGTCTCATCTAACAGTTCGGTTGAAAATAGAGTCTATCAAATGTTATACCCATCGGAAGGGTGATGGACATGTAGTGACTTTCTGACATGACAACTCGTTAGACGTATAGCACTACCATCAATCATAGCTATCAAAAATTGAATCTCTCTAACATAAAACCTGTCGAAAGGTCGACAGGCATGCAATGACTTTTCGACAAGAACACCCACTGTACGTATAGCACTGTTGTCGAAGTAGATGTCAAAAGCATTGAAATAGCGATGACCTAGGATACTAAAGATAACAAAGCTCAAGAGACCATCATAGAGAGTCTCCATCTTTGGTCCATATTACTGACAAAACATTTTATATTTCATTAGATCATCAAATACGGGGATTATTTTTGTGATAACATATAATTTAAGTTGGCATTGCATGAATTTATTTACTTCACGCACTTGTATACTAAAAGGACAGTGATAAAGAAATATCTCCTCCTGTCACCTAAATTGCTAAGGCCACGGGAGGGGATGCTTCATTCTTTTTGTCCTCGCAGTCTACAAGTGCACAAAGTAGATAAATTCATGCAAGGTCAACTTAAATAATGTATGTTATCCATGTACATAACATCTATTAAATTCTTTTAGATCCCCTCATTTGATGAGCTAACGAAATATAAAATGTTTCCTCAATCATATGGACCAAAGACGGAGACCAAATATTATGGTCTCTTGAGTTCTGCTATCTTTAGTCCAGATTCTGAGAAGAGGTATGAGTGGAGGCCAAAGAAGGAATATTTGTGAAGGTTTTATAGAAGTAGGTTACTGAATCATCATCTCTGCACTGGTATTCAATGTGGAAATCCTCGTCCTCACTTTTGTCCCATCTTAGCTTAGTAAAGAAGATATTCTCTAGAATTTTAGAAATTTATCAAATCTCCACAAATATCCCTTCTGAGCCTCCATTGAATAAACGTCTTCTTAGAATCTAAAAACTATCGATAATTAATTTTCATCAATGTACGAATAAAATAGAAAGACTCAAAACATGGAATATAAGAAAATATTAAGAAACAATTCAAATAAAATAAATAAGATTATATCCTAAACTTATCAATTTTATAAAAACAAGTTCAAAGAGTTCAATTACCTATATTTATATATTTGAAATGATAAACAACTATTAAAAAATTACCTTTTACTATTTAAGAATGGCGATGACGAACCCATATGTATAGATGATTTCATAATGAAATATCTGACAGAAGATTTGCGTGACATTTATCCAATACATGAAGATGGGATATAGATAATATTGAATCAAGATTGAAATTTTGAGAATTAAGGAAGGAAACCTATTCATTAGGTAAGAGGCTATAGCAAAAATTGAGGAAGGAACTCTATTCATTAGGTAAGAAGCTATAGTCCAAAGGTATTGTTAAACTTGTTGGTTGACTGTCCAAAGGAAGACTTGTTCTAATGGTAGTGTTGAGAAGCACAAGGGAATTGATTATGATAGGTTTATTTTATGATTGGTAAGCTTTTGCATCCAAGTGATTCTTATTGTCTATTGTGATAACTATTGACCTTGAGATTGAGCAAACAGATGTGAAGAAAAATTTCATGGTGATTTGGAGAATCGAACCAAAAACTTGTAAGAGGTGCAGAATGGGATGCCATTTATTGTTACAATGGGATCAGATACCTATAGGCAAAACTATTTCAGTCCACACCTTAGTTAATTGGGTCACTCCTTAAGGGCGTAGTTAAACTTAATATAAACAAAAGATGGTTCTAGTTGTCACACATTTAGCAACTCTAATGATAATTAAGAGATAATTAATATAATTTTTCAATTAATAATTGAATACAAATACGATAAAATGACAACTAAAAGATATTTAATATCAATTTTCAATTAATTACATCGAAGGCATTTATTATTTGAAAAAGAGGACATGATTATTTCATCTAACCAATGTTGCAGAGAAAAGAAAGACCATCAGAACAATCTAACATGTTCATTCTTTCCATATAATTTTCTAACATTAAAGTTGATCTCCCCATGGTCTTCAGAGGTTTCTAACTAGTGATTTATAGGGTAATTTCGATGTCTATCCCCAAAAAAATATTCTGCATTGATTTTTCCCCTATGAAGACCACGAAGGCACTAGTTATATTTCATTCAACTTCCTATCGCTTATATTAAGTTTAGATTATTGTCACATATTTTCATGAGAGAGTTTATCACAATGTTTCATAAACAATGATTAAAAATAAAAAGTAATCGTAATCATCATCTGGAGTAATGAAAAAAGGAAAGAAAATTCTCTATCAGAATTGTATGAGGTGGCACAACATGAACTCATTTCTTTGGAAAATGTCCAAATCTACATGAAGTGAACATGAGGCATTGATTGAGGACAAAATATTGAAATAAACATCAAGTTGTTGAAGGGACATGTTATTCTAATACGAAACCTTCCAACTATACACATCTTGATGTAGATTGGAAAATGAAGTACTAAGGACAACATATGTAATTATAAAATAGAGGATATTAAGTGTGAAGCATCATATTTCATATGCTATGAAAGGTGTTGTATTGACCATCTAAGAAAGAAACATGTATTACTAAATGAGAGATGACCACTATAACAGATTAGGGAGAGAAGGCCATCAAGATAGTGATCAAATCTGATAGATACAATGAGCACATTCGTGTTGAAAATTTCAGAAAAGTTTACTTGTGAGTAAGGGGTAACCCAATGTTTCCAAAAAATCATGTGGAGGACAATCAAAAGTACATTGATTTGTTACAGAATAAAATTTAAGTGACAAATATTTAATGGAGGATACAATTTTTATGTATGAGATTGAAATTATAGAGTAGATCTATAGAAAACAATCAATGGAGTCAATTGTGATCACTGCATTCATTATGAAACAGTGAGCACAATGTGAGGTTATAAAGAGACATAACAAGAATATTCAAAATGATATTAATATCATCATTATTGAAGACAATGGTCAAAATGGATGAGATATCCAGTCATATTTCAACATTAGAAGAATCAGACATGTCTCACAAAAACTGTCAACAAAAGTCACTGTTAAGATGACACAATTAGAAGCTTCAGATGCAAAGTGTGGTCAATCTAGAAGTGCATTTTTTGTAAAAAACATCTTTATTCAAAAGGACAACTTCATATTATGTAGTGTTATTATAATTTTACATTGTGACATCTATAAGAAAAGGTTCAAAGTTATGATTCCACCAAGATATCTAAAAGAAAGTTTTAGGTGCTTGTAAGGCTTTTTTATATAAGATAAAGGCTTGAAATTAATGAAAGTAGTCATGAGAAGTTATTTTAGAGAGAAAGCATGGTTACAAGGTCTGCAAGAGGAGAATAATGGTTACTGAAAGGGATATATATTATACATCATGTGCATGAAGAAGGACCTTGAATCCATTTTTAATATTGGTAATCAACAATGCAAGAGGGACAATCATTTGCATCTATTTTGATAGTCATTTACCTCTACACTGGCCAGTTATGAACATTTAGAACTACAATTCTTAAGAAAGGAAGAGCATGGTTTCATAAAGGAAAAATGTACATATCTAATGGAAAAAAAAGTTATGTTATAAAGTGATGTGATATTCAAAAGGAAAGCTACAAGATATTTGCAACAAAGTTTGCATCCTTAAGCAACCATGTCACAGAGAAGTGAAAGTATACAAAGTAAAGACTAATTATTCAATCATTTGTTTCATAATAGGAATGTAGTAATCATATGACTCAAAATAAAAAGGTACATTATGATAAATTAAATGTCATGGAATGGTGATCACAATAATTTTGAACAAAATCTTTATATGAAGAAGGACAATGTGAAACAAACTAGTCTAATTTTTTCTATCTTCTAAATTTATGATGAAACTATTAAGGAAAATAATGAACACACTAAAAGAGTCTACCATTATCAAGTGTATCAAATTCATGAAGAAGAGCATCATTTATAAGTAGCATGAACAGTAGGTCATCCCAGGGATAGATATTCCTTCAGAGACATTCACTTCAAACAAAGCATGAAGCAAAAGCAATGCAGTGGACTACAAGAATAAAAGCATCAATTACTAATCCAAAAGCAATTTTGTAGTCATAAATATCATAAAAAAAATTGTGAATCATATTCAATGAAGAGATACAACAATAAGGGAGGTGATGGACATTCAGATCACCAGTATCAAAGCCTTCCAATTTAGTAAAATGGATTTAAAATAGCTATCATAAGGATGTTTCACATTAGAAATATTCAAGGGGATTGTTTTATTGAGAAAATGGAGTTACTATGTAATGAAATCCATAGTTTACAAAAATCATTGGTTTCAAATTCAAGCAAAGAATTATTCTCAAACTAGAGACATTATAGTGTCAAAGCATGTGCATACATGAAAGAGGTCAATTTTCATGGGCCAAATTGTAGTTTTGAGAAAGATCTTGTGACAGATAGCTCTTTGTTTCATTTCACATTGTTTCTTTAAGGAGGATATTTTATTGTTTTAAGTGCATTGAAATAGTCATAGGTCAATAAGAATAAAACAATGAAAAAATATATATATCATAGGAGAATAAATCATGTGGTTATACCAATATCAACAGAGAATACATCAGTTGACAAATGAAAATGCAGTGTGACAAGATATAAAAAAGTAAAGAAATTGATATTTCTGAGAAGATGAAACCAAAAGTGCAGCCAATAATGTTAACTTTAGAATATTACAACAGTGAATAGTGTCATTGACAAAGGGTGAGTAGTTATAGTATGTATACAACCCAAGGATATAGGTTAGGGAGTAGGTCAGATTTATATTTAACCTATAGAAATGTCAATTAGAAATATGAAGGGTACAAAGGAAATAGATTTCTCACAAGGTCAAGAGCCCCAATGTTACAAGGCGAGTTTCTTGAACTACATCAAGGTCAAAATCAATAGAAAATGGAGCATCATTGTTGTTTTGGGGAAAAACATTAGTGCTATCAAAGGCATGATAAAGAGATAATATAAATTTTTATAGGTCAAGACAATGGCTACAATCAACGTCCACAAGAAAAAAGAAGCATATTGGACAGTAAACCCTATTATTTATGCATTGTGAAGTGTTGATCTTCTGCATTTTAGTTTAATAGCGAGCCCTCCAAATCTCTCGAACCATTCTTTGCTAGATAAATCTTGAAAAGAGGCTATTATTAAACCATTTATGATCCAACAAGCCTTGCAATTATACAACAAGCCTTGCAACAATTTCAGCTCTCTCTTGAATATGATGATACAGAGCAAGATCAAAAGGCTGAGAAAAACAAAGAGAAACAAAATAATCAAACAACAGATAAAATCCTAAACTTATGTTGACAGTGCAGAATATTTACATAATAAAGAGCCTAAATAACTCACCATTGACATCGTTCAGTGCAGATAAAGCCACATATTTTTCCCCTTCCTTGTACACTGGCTCTATTGGACAAGAAGGTCCCAAAACCCTATCTGCACAACAAATTTATAATTTCATCACAAACGAAGAGTGTAAGTTCAACGTAGAATTGGAGAATACACCTGTAGGTGCTTATTTCAAAGTGGAAAGCTAATATTAAATAATCTGGTTTGATACTTTTAGCTGTTATTGTACTTCCCAAGATTTGCATTTTTAGCTCATGAACTTTTACCATAGTTGTGGTTTAGAAGAGTGAAAGTCAAATATTTATATTCTAGATTGCAAACTTTACTTCAATTATGCTTTGAAAGATTGAAATATTCATTCATATTTGCAGACCAATAACTTAATGATAACTGTACTTCCAAAATTTGAATTATGATTAATATCTTAGTAAGAAAAATGTAAAATTTAATTATATTTTGAAGAAAAAAGAGTAAAATATGGAGATACACGTTTCTTGAATTATAATGGTGATTTATTTCTCATTAACTTCAATTTTTCTTACCAATTTTCGATTTGAGATTTGAATTTTGATAAGGAAGCTCAATCTACATTGGATGCGCTGGTGTGTCGGGAGTTCAATCTACCAAAATTAACATTCTCGATTAGCAAAGAGACTAAACCTTCTTCACTTACTATTTTCTTCTGTAGTCCTCCCGAAGTGCTAGTTCAGGAGGACTTCTAAACTAAACCCTGTTCTAGCCTTGTTTTGGATGATTTATATATCATATGATACTTTGAAATGAAACTCATAATCATATGTAGAATAATAAATAGAAACAACATGAATTAGTCTTTATTTTCAACTCCTGTTACAACATTAATAAAGAATTGTTGTTTAAACTTCTGACATAATAATTTTTCTTCACCAATCCAGAAAATTAACAAATACAATAAAATTTGTTGACCAGAATGTGCTTGTATTAATCAACCACAAAAACAATTTCCTTAAATCTTGAATACCAAGTTCTCACACAACTAGAAGGAAAAGAGTGACAACTTCAAGAGGACCAACACACTGAAAGAACCTAGCAATAAATGTATGAAAATGAATGGAATATCAGTCGATAATGTACCAATATTCCTCCACAATATACCTTGTTTCAACTTAAGTTGTATGCATCAAGTCATCCATATGATAAATGCTCAATTTCATAAAGGACTAAAAATTCATAAAAATGATGTTTTCAGGGTCCAAACTCCTAGATAAGGTCATAATTAGGTCTACTAGCTGCCATAAGGTATCAAGAACATAAAAGAGGGTTACAAACACTTTGATTAAGACCAAAAAAGTATGATTACATCAAATTATATAATGTTATTACTTTTTTTCCATCAAGATCATCTTTGCATATTATCAAGACAACCATATGATCAATGCACAATTTTGCATAGCCTCTTGCGTTTTACCAATAGTTGGTGTACCCAAGTAGGTTCATTGGGAGTGATTGTCCAAATCAACACAAAATAAGAACTTGGATCATCAAGCTTGGATGCTATATTGAAGTTAGAAGTTGTTTTCAAAGGTGTAGAGCCTATAGTTTTCAAAGGTGTAGAGTCTATGGTAAGATGTCTACTTGAAAAGTTGAGAGATTGAGTCCTAGATGACAAGTGAAGCTATAAGCTCTGCATCAAGTGGTAGTAGATCTTAGTAAGAGTTCTTAGAAGAAAGACAAGATGTCAGTGGGAGATGGAGAAACCAATCTCAAAATACCACTTGAAGCCTTGCAATGTTGAGAGTGGGATAAAGGGTACATTTGAGACCCTAGATAAGAAACAACCTTAGTAAGATTCACTTTGTTTTGAGAATAGTCTTATATTCTATACTAAACATGGCCAACCAAGAGAAGGTGGAAGCTCATTTGGCCCCACCCCCCTAACATCACTCTAAATTCTCTATTAACATCTAATTAACATTCATTCATTATTTCATCCATTACTAAAATGTAACATTCACTAATTATCACATGATAACATTCATTAACATTGATTAACACATTATAAAATTTATGAACATTCAATAGCACATAATAAAATTCATTGGCACATAAAAATCAATCATTATCAATTAAGGTGCATAGATGACAATCATTTCTTTTTTTTTCTTTGGTTTTCTTGGTATTTGTCCCAGTAGTGCTTAGGCAAATCTGCATGGTGAAGGTTGTATATGTTGTATATGTTGTGTGTGTGTGTGCACATAAAAAAGGGGGCTTTTATCTTTGATCTTAAAATGACAAATATTCCTATCTAATGTCTTTTGAGGGTGCATGGAACAACAAATGGAGGCAACATGAGGGAATATAGAACATGGATGTAATCTCAAAAAATAACAAGATGATATAATCATATAAGATTGAGTTTGCGATGGTACCTTCAAAGCTTCAGATGATGCTCAGTTTTGATTTTATACTTGTACTCCAAATTAAGTAGAAATTTTATAGCAAGCTTTGTTGTTTGATCTTGAAAGAAAAAATCATTGCAAAATAGAAATAGTAGCATAAGTTCTATTGGAGAAAAACCTAACCTATATTTTCACTTCATTCCATTATAAATTTCACTAAATCCTCTAAATATTCTCACAGCGTTCATAAAATTTCCAAAAAAATGCAAAAAAAATTTATTACAATAGTACATTTGTTGTTGAGTAAGCTCCTAGTAGTGCTTAGGAAAATATGCATGGTCATCAACTGTGCATATATCTTGTCTAATCAACTCTTACATACAATTGAAGATTGTATATTTTGTATATGTTGTGTGTGCAAGTTTTTGATTGAGGGTGCATGGAACACCACCCGTTAGTAATGAATAACCCACCCTTGAAGAGAGAGATATGGTACTTTTTCAATGTTCAAAGTGGAAGTATGGTAGAGGATCTATGATCCGTTGGAAATGTTTTTCAGGTAGTAATGGTAGGATATCATATTTATGTTCTGAAGCCTCTTTATCCAAAGGGTATCAATGGCATTTCTCTCTTCATTGGAATCAAGGGTGAAGAAGATGCTTAGCATATTTTGGGTATACCACTCAATTTCTATAGCCAATGGATGCAAAGTAACCTTCTACACCCCTTATTTGATTGAAGATAAAGGACATTGATCCCCTTTTGATAAAGAGTCTTCAATAAAGATAGATGGTATCCTACCATTTCTACCTAAAAATAATTCCCAAGGCAAAAAGAGAAACCAATGATTAGTAGTCGATAATGATAAGAAAGAGAAACAATTATACAAAACCATAGTTACAAATACAGTAAAAGACTTCTATACAATGTAGGATAGTAATCTCAAAAAAGATATAATGTAGCCACCATTTTTCAAATAAGTAATATTTGAGTATGTATCAACAAAAATATTTACAAAGAAGAGTATTCCAGACATCATGTCTACGTTTGATCTAAAGATGACCTAGTTTGCTGCAAAAATGCCAACTCCAACGAAGTAGTCTAGCATAACATTCCTATTGTCACAAGTGAAAAAATCTTCATTATGACCATGTAAGATACTCATAGTAGCATAGTCATTATCAGCGCAAGATAGCTTGAACACCTCCCATGCCTCCACCATTTTATTTTCAAAGCCAACTATATTATTAAAAATTGAGCCAAGCCTGCCAGGAATAATGTTTGGATCGATGGTCTGAATCCCCCGCACAACTTTTTCCAAATTGTCAGAAACAACCACTTGCTTAACCACCTTGAAGACTCATTCTAACCGACTGGTAACTTCAAAGAGAGTAGAAAATATATTTTATATATCACCCCATCGTGTACATGCGAGCTAGCAATATTATGTTTCAGAAGGTAGAGAATATCATGTTTGATGTCATCATCATGAACATTAAATAATCTAGAGCACTGTTCTTCCAAGGACTCCAAATGCTAATATTCAATACCGAATGTTCTATCCATTGAGAAGACCTAAAAAAAGTAACAATAATGAAAATAATGAATAATTATTCCAACATAATGAATAATTGGGCAAAATACAGTGACCCAATAACAACAAATACATTACAAATGTGAAGTTCACGGTCTCGATAAAATAAACAGTGTATAAAACAAGATATGGTGCACAACAATAGAAAGCATGCAATGACCACAATAACATTACATGTTGCCTGAGCTCAAATTCAAAACAGTAAGTGTATTAATATATGATCTAATAGCAACAACCTCATTGATCATTACCTTTGACTCCTCCATCATTATAGAAGGGATAACTACCTACAACTATATTTCATAATTCCTCCTTTGAAGTCCTATGTTAGTTTAAAATGGAGAAAGTATACAAACACACCAATTTAATATGAAAACATCATCTAAATGGAATTAATAACATCTCACAAATGTATATATTATACTACATACCATTGTATTATATTAATCAAGTATCATATTTGAATACAAAATCTTTGTGAGTTAGGACTATTACAATTTTTGCTTTTAGGATAGTCAAAAAAAAATTAATGACCCTTACTAAATAACAAAATGTAAACAGGACAGATTACTTATTTTGATATTCTACATTACTTATGATTCCAATGCACGTTCCACCTACAAGTTGATCAAGTCTTGTTTGAAGCTTCAATTTTGTGTTAATTATCCTGCAGAAGTACACAGTTTTGTATTTACCCAATATGTTATTCAATAAACAAAAATAGAATAAAATACTTGTTGAGAAACATCATAGGAGTATCAAAAAATCGAGATCCAGAGGTAACTAATTGCATTAAACAAACATAAAATATGAACTATGGCCTTGACATGACCTTATTGCATTGATTTCAATGTAATCTATTGAAGGTGTGTTTATTCATAGCAATTAATTTCAATGTAGTCTACTTGTTGCTGTAGATTTCAAATGCTTTTTTTAATCTAATTGCACTATGCAAGTTGAGTTTAGCGACCATGTGCCTATCATCCTCAATCAAGACTAAGGGATACTATAAGATAGTATTTTATTTGGCCTTTTCATTAAAATGATCTTTTTGTCCCAAGATACTTTAGATGAAAAAGAATCCTAGGGATTAAGCAATCTTGTACCAGTCAAAACCATTTTCCTTTCTTTTGTTTTCTTTTAGTTGTCTGCACAGCAAATCAACTATTGTGTTTAGTTTTTTGCAGTGTGCATCAATGGTTTTGGCTTGTGGTTTTGATGCCAGAAGGATATATTGTAGTAACACAAAAAATACTCATCGAGATGTCAGAGCCACATGGGCATACATTTGTCTTCCAAAAAAATATTATGAAACCTTGTGGAACCACACAGAGCAGGGCATGTTACTCAGGTAAGCTTAGTAAAGCCATGCTGGATTCACTCTATTCCTTGAAAAGGAGATGATTGAAGAAACCATTCAGAGGCCAACGGGTGGAAAGAAATGAACACCTTGTCAGTTAAGTCAAGTTGTATAAAATGTTAGTTATGCATAATCACATAGAGAGGTGTTCCAAATCTAGCCAAAGAATCAATAGACCTATTGATGGAAATGAATTGATAGGATTTTCAAAGCTTCAGTTGCTAACATGTAGTGTCGCAAGGACTATTTAGTTCCCATATCTATAAATTAAAAAATCACCCATCAATTAAACATAAAAGTGAAATTTTCCTACTATAGAGGTTATTGGATTCAAGATAAAATTGAAACTAAAGTTTGAAATGGATTCAAGACTAAACATGATAGTCATAGGCACAACTGGTCTTAAAACAAGGAGATATATTGAAACATAGAGAGTCTCTACCAGAGAGTCATACTTCACATATTAAACATGTACTTGCTTACATAGACATAAGTTCACACAAATATAACCAAGTAGTAAATTAAAACTAGTTTTCTAATATTAAATTAAATTATTACCAAAATTTGAAAAAATGGTAAACTTCATGGAATCATTTTGCATCAGGATTATAGGAAAATGTAAACCAAGATTCATATAGAGAAAGGTGTTGCTCTTGGAAAATGGTTGATGGCGATTGATGAAGAAGATTTGAAAATGATGATTGATCCAATTCAAATTGGTGCAACATTTTCAAATCTTCTTTATAATCATCATCAAATGAACATTTGCAAATCTTCTTCTTCATAATCATCGTCAAATGAATATTTTCAAATATTCTTCTTCATAATCATCATCTATTGAACTTAGAGCCCTACATTTTTTCTCGCTAAAATAGGAACACTGGATCTCCTTCTTATGACCTTATGCAAAGTGGAAGTATGGCAAAGAATGCATAAAAAAAAATTTTTTACTACTCTGGAGTAGTTAGTACAAGGAGAAGAAGTTGTCCTTCACTGGTATCCAAAGACATATTATTTAATTTTTTAATTATTTTATTTTGAGAGAAAAGAAAATGTTAGAAACAACTATCTATTAGCTAAATGATCTGTAAAGAATGATCGCAAATGTCAGAACATATAACTACCTAGTCAAGCAACGAGTCAAAAAGTTCACAAACAAAACAAAACTGCATTGATATATCATTTTCTTAGAATAGTGAATGGGATGGGCTAATATAATAAAAATTTACTATCAAAAGAACAAAAAAGAGTAATATTTTAAGCAAAATGGCCATGAACTTGTAAAAATGACTTTGAATTGTACAACAATGACCACATTTTTACCAAAAATGACCATAAGATATAAAAATATAGAAATGTATGGAGCTACATATTTGATTTAAAGCATGTCTCCAAAGATGATAGAATACCCCTATCCAAGGGTCAACTATGTAAGTCTCTTAGAAGAACAACATAATAAAAAAGAAGGTTAAAGGATAGAATATATCTACTTTTGGTGGCATTTTCACATAGAACAAAGAGATTAGTTCTAAGCTTGAAAATATATAGAATCTGATGGTTGCTGAAAAATGCTCCAAGTCCCTACATGAAGAATAAAAATAATGGAGGTGGAAATGGAAAGAGGCTCTAAATATTAATTTTCTGTAACAAAACTCCCAGATTGTTTAAGTTTATTATCATCTTTCACACTGGATAAAAATGAACATTTGAACATAGGCTACAATGTGAAGCTAATTTTAGAGATTTATCCCAGTTTTGCTTCATTGATGTTGGTCATGATAACAATGTTATAGATATTTTGAGCAGTTATCTCAAGTTTGTATACCTTTTATACATATCTTTTCCAATATTGAATTAATGAAATATAAAGAGCATTGATTAAAAGTAAAGCACCAAGGGTTCCTTTCAAAGAGAGAAAAAGAAACACTGTCATGATCAGATTTGAGGGCATAGCTTTAGTCGAGGGTAGATAGATATCAATCCTAAGCTCTCATGACTGATAAGAATCTATGTCACTATTGAACATTCATTCCGACAAGTCCTTGTCAATCGATCACGCACAATGGGAATGAAAACTAGCTGCTTCTTGCGGGAGATAGCTTGTCAAAACTAGACGCACCAGAAAGAGAAATTTCTATGAGAAATCAATCATACATGGAACTATTCATACACATAGCAAGGGATCAATTTAGTAGTTTGTGCTTAAACCTTTCAGTTTGTTTTTGGATTTTTCTTCCTAAACTATAATAGGGCATCTGCCTATAGTTTCATGGAAAGATAGAAATGCTAATTCTCTGAGAAACAATATAGATTAGAGGGCATGGGTTTATAACTAAATACATGAAATAAAAGAAGGAAATGAACAAAACAGAAAAATTAATGGACGTATCATAATCACTGCAATTGTTAACATTCTCTGCTAAAAAATAAACCCTAATGTCTAAAAATCACATACCTTTGAAATGAATCACAGACCAGAGATGAAGAAAGTAGAGATATAAGATTAATCACCCTAGCCAGTTACACTATCTTTGCCCTCAACTTTGACCTCAAATTTGCTTCCTCCCGCTCCTTTTCTAATCTCTTCGACATAAAAAATAAAAATGATTTGGCCGTTTCACTTTTTTTTATGTATATCCTGCAACTGTAGGAATTATTATTGTCTTTTTAAAACCCATGGGAATTCTAACACCATTGGGGACTATTACAAAAAAAACCCCCAAAATCACAAAAAAAATCATCCGTCAGAAGTTGTCGTCAAAATTTGGCCCCAAATGTAGTAGTGGACAAAGGGAAGACAAGAGAAAACTCCTGTCACCATCCTACCGAGTCACAGAACCCACTTGGACAACAATAACACATCGTTGTCCTAACTGTTCCCACAACCATAAATCAAAATTAGAACTTGCAAAATCAGAATTTGCAACAACCTCATCCAATAGATTTCTTTGCCAATGCACAAAGCTCACCATTGAATTTTGTTGTTCAGCTCCATGAACTACCCAAAAACCTAGAGAACTTTTGTACATGTTTCATATATGGAAAATCAAGGAAAAAAAAAGAGAACATCCCTGCCTTAAAAGAAATTTGTAATCACAAGGAGATTGCCCACCAAGACATTGTCTGTCATCTTTTCCCATACACTTTGGGAGAAGTTGCATACAACTGGTACTTGAATTTACCATAGGGATCTATCTCTGCATGCAACAAGTTTGAAACCAAATTTATTAATCAATTTAAGTTGTATGTGGATCCAACTATGATACATCACTAGTTCATAACAACAACAAAAAGATCCTAAGGAGCCCATCACCATGTTCAATCATCATTTCCACAAAATTCATGAAAATATGGAAGCTCCTTACACCATACCACAGACAGTCTTCATAAAAGTTTACCTCAAAGATTTGGATCCTTTCACCTCAATTTATCTGAGAAGACTCACACCTGAGGATAGAGACACAATGGAAAAAGTGTATATAACAAGGCTATAATATTCACACAACAAATGGATCCATAAGAGGGGAACTTTGCAACCGTGCCCATCATTAACAATGTTGCTGCCCCACATCCATTTTCAAAAAGAACTCAAGCTTTGGCCACTCATCCACATGCACTGAATCTGATTCTGGAACAACCATTTGCATCCCTACCACCATCCATCACTTATCCCAGTTAGGAGGCTCATAAAACTGCATTTGTAGAAGAAAAGGTTGTACCCCAACCTGAGCCTGATGCTCATTTAACCTCCAAAGTGGATTTCATAAAGAAGACCATGTCCCAACTCATGAATGATATCACGTGGATGAAGTTGAATCCTTCCCAAAACCAAAGTGGGTACCAACGAGCACCGGATAGTCCAAATTCTTATCCCTAGAATCAAAATACAAGTTTTAACACTTAAAACAATAACAATAATATACATGATAATCCGTTTGGACAAAAAAGACCAAATAGACTATGGAACACCCAGCCCAACAATGGTAGTGAATCGGAAAATAATGCTAACACCTATGAAAATGCAGAGGCCAATTTTTTCAAGGCTCCAAATCCATGCCAAAACAATAACAAATATGGAAGAAACTCCCATAATCTGTATCCACAAGATCTAGAAGAGGCACCCATCTAGTTCAATGCCATGGTGATCGACTCTTATGAATCCAAAAATGGAGAAAATTTGGGCCCTTGTTCGGGAGAAGAAGAGTTTGTGTTCCCATTCCAAAAGGAAAATGAGCTTGAATAATTGGTAGTTCATGCCTTCTAGAATGATCATTGAAACTCCTACAATATATGGAGTCAAAAGGAACCTATGACTGATGGTATACCTCTAAGTAAATAGCCAACTCCACCAAATCCCCAAGAAAGTGATAATCCTATGCCACCAAGAGGACCGAATGCTCCAGCCTCATCCCCACCAAATACGTTCACTAGTTACAAAAACCTAGCATGGTCAAACAAAAAATATAGTGCATTTGAAGAACTAAAGAAAACCAAGGCTAACATATCCATGTATGAGATTATCCAAGGTTTTCCTTCTTAGAGAGAAACCCTCTTTAAGTCCCTGGACCATTCAAAACAAGGCACAATGACTAGCAACACAAATACCACCTCCAGCGTCAACACTTCCAAAGCCTTCCCAATAATGTTCAAAGATAAGATAGAGGTACCACCATTCCCACTCAGTCTACATATGTTCAAGAAGAACCTACACAATTGCCTGATCAATTCTAGAGCATCTTGTATTGTCATGCCTTTATTCGTCTGCCAAAAGTTGGGAATGATTCTGCAAACAACAAACAAAGTGGTGATCCAACTCGACAAGATAGAAGTCAAGGTAATTGGTGTTCTCAAGGATGTACATATCCAACTAGTTTTTGACCCAAGGATACAAGGGTACATCTATGTGCACATAGTAGGAATTCCAGAAACTTATGGAATGTTACTGAGGAGAGAAGGGACCAAATACTTGAGAGGATGGTTGTTGATAGATTTCACGCAATTATTGTTACCATGGAAGGGACTGAACAACCAAATCAAGATCGATTCAGAACCTAAGTTAAGGAGGATCAGTAAATATAATTATCCTAATGAATTCATTTTCACATAGAATGACCTAGGCACCTATTGGATGGATGGAATTTTCATGTTCCAAATCGGGGAAGTTGAGGAACTAGGCCATAGTCTGGTGCGAGGCCTACTGGAACTCAACATCCATGATGATATCTTTCAACACTTCATCGGAACTATAATAAAAAGAATACAACATCTAAGGAAGGATGTAGGCCTTAACATCCTTCTACTTCTAGGGTACTATCGGTTACATCAGGAAAGTCACTTGGAATTCAAGTGTTCTAATTGCTAAAATGCACTATCTCAAGTGTTGATCCAAATTTCTTTACCAGTTAAGACCCTAAGGGAACCTGAAGTGGAAAAATAAACCCTTGAAGTGGAAAATAAACATGAGTGTATGATTAGGATAGTTAACTTATTGGAGATAGACACCCTAACCAAAACTTAAGATAGTGGGTCAATTTTAGAGAGAAACATCCCTACATTGAACTTGTTCAGTGATTGAAGCACTTCAGATAATGAAGCATGTATGCTATATAAAGAACCATAGGAAGATAAAGAAGGTGAAAGTACTAAATCCCCTAACCTTAAAAGTTCCCAAGCTATGTAAAAGGGAGAGTCAACGTCCTCAGGTAGTGATGGAGAAAAGAAGCAAAGGCCCCAAACAAAGGCATTCACTAAAATAGTTTTTGACGGTTCAAAACCCGCAAAGCAGTACCAAATATGGAAGTTATGCTTTGATGGCTCTAAATGAAAAAAAGGACTAGGAGAAGAGATCTAACTCATAAACCCAAGAGATAAGTCTTTTTATGCTACATATAGATTACAATTTCTATGCACTAACAATGTTGTAGAATATGAAGGTCCGTGGACTCCTCCTGGCCCACGAGAAAGGAATAAAAGCCTTGAAAATGGAAGGAGACTCACAGCTGGTCATCAAAAAGGTCTACAGTAAGTATTCTTGAAATGATAAAAGTATTTTAGCCTACCAAAATAGGTCATGGGACTTTATCAATGACTTCAAAGAATTCAACATCAAGGCCACCCTACAAAGGAATAACATCGTTGCCTATGCCCTCATTGTATCTGCTAGTTCACTACACCCAATGGGGAAGTATAAAATAAATAAGTTGTTAGTTGAACTCATTGGAGCCCCATCAATCATAGATAACATTAACAATTTCCAAGTCTTTCAAGATGACTGACACATCCTTGAGTTCATCATGTGTGCAAGGGTGTTCGAGAAACAAATCATAAATGAAGAGAAAGAAGAGGCAAAAGAAGAAGTTAGCATGGAAGACCCCGACGATCAAAGCATCATAAACCTAAGAAAAAATTCCATACCCAAAGGAATAGTATAACTAGAGAGGATTTTTTACAGTGATGGGACCGCTATGAAAAGACATCCAGACATACCACCTGATGGCAAAGAGTATGAATCCTATAACCTTGTCAGTGAAGATGAGCCACGAGAAGTTCACATTGGGAGAGTATGTACCAAAGAGGAAAAGGAATAGATGGTCCACCTCCTTATGGAGAATTGAGATTTCATTCCTTGGAGTTATGAAGAACTAAAAACATATGACACCTTAGTCATTGTGCACAATATCCTACTGAAGGCAGACTCCAAACCATTCCGCCAATGTCAAAGACCCATCAACCCTACTATGGAGCCCTTCATACAAAAGGAAGTTCATAAAATGCTAGATGCTAGAATCATATTCCCCATAAGAAACTCTACATTGGTCATGAACCTCATGCTAGTAAGAAAGAATACTGGTGAGATCAGACTATGCGTGGACTTCTGGAACCTAAACAAGTCCTCTCAGAAGGACAACTACCCCCTCTTGTCTCTTGACAAAGTGTTGCAGAAAGTTAATGGGTCCCAAATGATTTCCTTCCTAGATGTCTAATCTAGTTACAATCAAGTAATGGTATAGGAAGAGGATAGAGTGAAAAAAACATTCACAACCAAATGGGGAACCTTCACGTACTGAAGTTGCCTTTCAATTTAATTAATGTTGGGGCCACTTTACAGAGGGAAATGGACATAGCTCTCAAAGGGATATTTTGGAATTGCATTATCATTTACATGGACAATCTCACATTCTTCTCAAAACAAAGAATAGATCACGTGAATGATCTTAGAAAGTGCCTCCAAATATGTAGAAAATATGCAATTTCTCTCAATCCAAAGAAATGTGTGTTTGGGGTGACATGTGTCCCATGTTGGGACACATCATTTCAGATGATGGGATAGTCATAGACCCCGAAAGGCTGGAAGCCATTCTAAAGTTGACACCACCACATAGCTGCAAAGAGCTAAAATCTTTCTTTGGGAAGATTAACTTTTTAAGGAAGTTCATCAGCGGCTTAACAGAAATAGTAAAACGCTTGAATGACATGCTCAAAAAGGATGCCAAGATTGAGTGGAATATCCCAGTAAAGAAATATTTTGAGGAGATAAAAGGCACAAATTCTATGGCTCATGTCCTTGTTAGCCTTGACTACAACATTCCATTTAAATTATATTCTTTCACATCAGAACATTCATGTGGATGTATCCTCACTCAGAAGAAAGACAGTGAAGAAGAGAGACCCATGTACCCTTCATGAGTTTCTGCTTTAAAGATGCCAGGATCAGGTACCCCAATATGGACAAACAATGTTTTTCTTCCGTCAAAGTAGTGAAGAAGTTTCGACACTAAATCTTGAGAAGCAAATTCTTCGGGATAGTCCCTGGCGCAACCCTAATGTCTTTGTTGATATAGAATGATCTAGGAAAATGAAGAGGGAAATGGATGGAAATCCTACAAGAGTTTGACCTAGAAATATAGCCAATGAAACTAGTAAGGATCCAAGGTTTGATGAAACAAATGTCTGAAGTGGAAGAAGGTCTAGTATGCCAAACTTACACTAATCAAGGTGTGATCATCGATATATTCTATCAAGACATAGTCTACTACCTACTATAGAATCTCTTTCTAGAGGGGATGAATGGCTCACAAGGAAGGGATTTGAAAATCAAAATCAACTCCTACATGTTAAAAAATGGCTTGCTGTATAAACCCAATTATGAAGGTCTGTACCTGAGGTGTGTGGATAGGGTCAAAGGAAAGAAAGTCCTATAAGATTTTCATGACAGATATGTGATAGGGCACGATTTAGCTAAGGAGACCACTCATGAAACCCTGAGGCCAAGGTATTTTTGGCCAACAGTATTCAAAGACACTGGAGAACATGTGAGATCATGCCACACTTGCCAAAAAAGCGCAACCCAAGAGAGAAATTTGGTAATGACCTTAAAACTAGTATATGAGGTACGTCTATTCACCCAATGATGATTAGATTATTTTGGAGTGATTAACCCCCTTCGTCTGCAAGACACAAGTTCATTCCAATAACAAACAATTACTGCACATGCTGGACGGAGGCCTATGCACTAAATAATTGCAACACAAAGGTAGTGACCAAATTCCTAGAGGAGCGTATCATAACCAGGTTCAGGATGTCATTCTATATGGTATGTGACAATCCTTTCTCTTTCTCATCCACCTCACTCATGCAGTGGGCCTTAAAAACTAAGTAATCCTCAAATTCTCTTGCAATTATTATCGACAAGGAAACAACATAACAGAGTCAACCAACAAGATCTTGACAGTTCAGTGATCAAACATCTCCTAAATGAAAATCCCTAGGATTGACACACAACTAAAATATTCCATATGGACTGACTAGGTGAGGATCAAGAATGCTTTGGGGACATCCCCATACCAATTGGTTTATGGCTTGCAATTGGTATTCCCTAGGAACTTGAAAATCCCAATCTTGAGATTTATAGACCAATATGTGGGAGGCTAAGACCGAGTACAAGTTAGACTCTTGAACCTCCTCAACCTAGAGGAGAAGAGAACCTTGGCCCTAGAGCATGTATCGAAGCACTAGGCCATCATCAAGTGGTGCTTTTTCAAGAGGGACACCATTAAAGCCTTCTAGATCTCTGACCTTGTCATCATGTGGGATAAGACAAAGGAAAAGTTGGGCAACCACATTGAATTTACAAAATTGTGGACACGCCCTTATCAGATATCAAAGATCTTAGGATAAAACACTTTTAGGATCAGCACCTTAAATGGAGAGTTAATCCCATTTCCAGTCAATGGAAAATTCCTCAAACATTACTTCAGATTCTATGCGGGACTTCCTTCCATCCCTTGTATCATAGTCTTTTTCCTTTCTTTGTTTCTTTCATTCAATTTTTTTGTTTACTTCACCATCAATCGCTTTCCTTCATCCTTCATCACCTCCTTTTGTCAGGGCTCATTTTTCTTTGGGTCAAGTGTGCCTTGGTTTCATTTCAAGTGGTTTCTAAATTGGGGTAGAGGTATTTCTTTGTCAAATTCTTCAAGGAAACATACAACACTGAGAACACTCCAAAAGACAAAGTGGTAAAATCTATCATTGGAAAATAGGAAGATGTTTAAAGCTCGGTCATCCTAATCACAAACTACATTAAGGGAAGACACCCAAGAGCATTGGTTGCTAAAGCGTTTGTCAAGTGCAACCCGCATTAGTGCATAGATTTGGGTACCCACTAATCTCAGAACCCAAGTCTAAATGAATGTGAAGGCAGCGTCAAGTGAAAAAATAGCTGAAGAGAGATAGGAGAGAACACAGAAAAAGAAAAGTGGCCCGAAGAGGTCACAAGTGTGAAATCTGGGTAGAGTAGCCTAATCACTACTAGGATCAATCAAAGAAGAAAATATGGACCTGAATACATGTAATAACATGCATCAAAATCTTGATACATTTCATGAAACATCAAGAAGAAGATAAGAACAATTGTTCAAAGAATAGAACTCTCAAACCAAAGATATAGCTTAGAAAAATAAATAGATAAGGGTGACTATGAAAACCTCTATCAGGGATATGGATGCCCGGCTGGAAGTAGAACAAGGTTATACTTGGGATTCAGGGAAAAAAATTTCAGGGCTATGGACGCTTGACTAGTAGAAAATCTCTTTTTGGAAAACCCTGTTCTACATGGCTAACATTGGGAATAACTGATAAACATTTGGGTTACCACAATCAAAGGTCAAGGAATGAACACATGAGAGGACACATTGGGAGACCATCCAAAAACTTCAAAATTGAATTCATTGAAAGATCATAAATACAAACATCTCTTGGTTTTTGTTCTATGAAAAAGTTACAATCCAGAAGAGTCTTGATGATGAAGAAATTCCTTGGTCATTCCTCCTTTTTTCAGGGCTATTTATTGTTGGTCCACAAAACCCACCCGATTATTTGGTCTACTCATGATGGGGACACCCCTCTTTTTTTTGTGTCTTTTGGTTTTTTGAGTTTGCCCCTCTCCTTGTTCCTCGCAAGTGAGTCTTTGAACAAGCCTGTTGAACCAAGTCATAGAATTTCTATACTTTTCTCCCTTTCAAAATTTTGGAGGACTCAGAGTCCTCTAAAAATCCAAAATGGACAAAAGGTCAAAGCCTAGCACTTTTCATGTTTTGACCTCCAAAAACACTTAAAAGGCTGAAGGATAAAAACTTTGGACCTTTCAGTGTTTCGGTCCCCAAAACACCGAAAGGGGATGATGTCATCCTTAGGCTATATAAGTGGTTGAACCCTAAGTGATTCCTCACTTTGCATTTTTTATCTTTTGTGTTTTTCTTTCTCCATATGCACTCACCATTTTGTCATTCTCATTCATTTGTTGTTGTTTTCTCTTCTCCTTTGGCCTCTCGTGTCATTTTCATCCACTCCTCACACTTGACAGGTACGTTTTATCACTGTCGAGTTCTTCTTCTTCATTGATCAGGTTAGGGTTTTTTTTTTTGAGTCTATTCATGTTCTCCTCCACAAGCCCCTAAGGTTTGAGCGCTTAGGTTTGTGGAGGAGGCACTTTCATGTTTTTTTGTTTTCCTCTTCTGTTTTGGTAGTGTTAGGGTTTCTTATAGTGACCTTGTTGCATGTTTTTGGCCTCCAAAAAGGTAAAAAATGGGTTGGGTTGGCCTTTCACCCAAGTATTTATCATGTGTTTATCCTTTTTGGCATTTCGGGCCTCCAAAATGTCTGAAACCCCAACAAGTCTGGGTTTCCAAAGCATGGTCTTCCCTCTGAAGGTTTTGTACGTTTAGAATCTAAGATTTTGTTTGAACTTTCGAGCACCAAAATCCCGAGAGGGTTTGTTCCTCCTAGCTTTCTTGTTTTGAGCCCTTTTGGACTCCAATCCAGTTTTTGACGTCTAAAAGCTCAAAAAGGCCAAAAGTGTAAAATCTGCATTTCTGGCTACTTAAGAGCCTCCCACTTCTATTTTCCTAGATTAATCATTTTTCTTCCCTATTTTTTGTAGTTTGATTTCAATAAAATACTGATACTTGCACTTTTCTTGTAGGAATGCCTTAGAAACCAACAATTTCCTTGATGAAGTACCTATACAAGGGGAATCACCCCCCTTAAAATGTTGGGAACAAATATATAAAGATCATAGACACTAACATTGAGAACATAGACTGGGATGAGCTCCTGGTAAGATGTTCCCAACTAGCAAGAAGATGTAAGGATTGGACCTCACTAGTCCTATCAGGCCTGGTTAACGCAACATCCCACCTAGTGGTTGTCTCCTCATCTAAGCTGATCATGACCCTAGCAAGCCACTACATTCCAGATGAAAAGGTGGTCAGAAACATAGAAGGACAGGTGGTGCTAGACATAAGGCCAGACATCATAGAACATGCCTTCCACCTCCATAAGGGCATTAAAATTTTTTATGAATTCTTCATTGAAAAGGGCCTTAGGTGTTTCTGAAACAAAGGTTAAGAGGCATATGAGATTGTAAATGACAACTACCTCAAGAAACCTCTTGCAAAGAACAAACTTGATAAGATAAACCTCAGGAGGGGGTATTTAAAAGATGACATCCAGGTGACACTGAAACTTCTAAGCTGAGTGTATAGACTACCTTAGTCCATCCAACTTTAGGATTTGATGATCCTCTTGATAGAGAAGATCAGAGGCCGCAAGGCCAAGTTTGATTGGGGTACCATTATCAGTGATAGATTAGATTAAAAACTAACTGTGGTAAAACCCAATCCAAAGTTATATATAAGGACATACATAGGGTACTTATTAGCTTCAAGGGACACTATCCAGAGCTTACTAAGAGGGGTAACATCTATGAAAAAAATGCATTGCCCCATGTTATATATCCATAGCTAGTAAAAAGGGAAAATGTGGTAGAAGATAGCCCAGATTACAGAATAGTAAATGACCCTTTCATCTCATGATCATCTGATCTATTGAAGGTTATTTCACAAAGAGGATGTCAGAGGAAGAAGCTACAAAGGTGAGGGTCATTGGGTTCTACTACATACAATTCACAACATTCACATATATCTAGGTGGTAGGGTTTACTTTGAAACTAAAGAAGTTGCCCAGGTACCCATCTAACTTGGTAATTATTCTAGAAATGGCCAGGCAACTTGTAGATGCTTATGAACACATAAATCACAAGAAGAAGCATTGTTGTGACTTCCCTATTCTTCTAGGACCATTCACTCTCAAAGACGTGAAGGTTTGCAAATCCTTGGCCTTCAGGTGGGATGATTGCCCACTTTAGCTATACAAAATAGTCCGGCCTATATTTGACCCCATAGACACATACAACCATATCATTCGAAAGTTCTACATCCATGAACCCAACCTAGAAGATCATTGGATAAACTATGTGGACGATCACGAGGTAAGAATTAGGGAATACTCCAAGATATCCCCTATACTGGAAGAAGATGCCTTAAAGATCAGTATTCCCCATAGGTTTGGGATAAAGATTCAGATAGGGTGCTAGAGTCAATTTACACTGAGGACAAAATATACAATAGGCCCACCATGAATGCAGAAATTGATTAGGATGAGAATAATGATATTGAATTCCGAGCTAGGACCGTGATCCCAACAGTGGAAACATGGTTTAAAATGCCTTATAAGATGGATCCAAGCGATGTGAAGACATTTATGGATCCACCCAAGAAGTTGGATAAGCACTGTAGAGAGAAGTCTACTGTTCCTTAGTATAAGAAGGCCTCACCGTAGAAACTAAAGACAATATATGGCCATGAATGTATAGTAGAGTATGGTTCAAATCCAAGGCACAAAGGTCTAAAAAATATGATGGCTGGACAGATAGATCCTCTAGTGGGATCATCATAGGCCCCGCAAGATGAAGGTGCTTCCACTTCTTGCCAATCTCTCCCAGCGACTGAAACATGAAAGAAAATATATAAAAGGAGGAGAGCTTTTGCATCTTAGCAACTAGAAATCTAACAAGAGGAACCAGAAGTAGATGAAGACATACCTCTAGTTAAAAGGAAAATATATCAAAAGAGGAAATAAAAGGATACTTCTAAGAAACACATATAAGATCCTAAAGAGAAGGAAAATCCTCTAGATGCCTTAGGCTCAAATGAGTTATAGATATCTGAATTGGATGGCCTAGAAAGCTTTGGAGACCAAGAAAATGATACACCTGATTCAGCAACAACAATTGCCATGAGAACTCCAACAGTTATCCACCCACATGTGGTCCTCACCCCACCTCTAGCCCAGTTCAACAAAACCCACACTAAACGTACCAATCATAGGGATGGATTCTTGCACCAACCAAGGGCTTCGAACTCAAGTGGTGCAGGAGACCCTGGGTAGGGATAAAATATAACCTAGGGCTTCTAGGTTGTTTTTTTTCTTGTAGTGGTCCTAGCCACACCACTAGTGAGGGTGGTTCTAGGATGTGCTGAGTTATATAAGGAAGTCTTATTAGGTCTTTAGTGTCTTTATTTTCAAGCAATGTCCAAAGTTGCTCATTTGTGTTCATATTGCCAATGTTGGGGAAATAGTGGAAATGATCCATTCACATGTAAATTTGGATCTGGAAGGGTTTAGGAGACCTATTTGATGTTTAATTATCCCAATTATGCAATTATTTAAGTTCTTGAGGTGTTGGACCATGTTTTATGCAAGAATCACAAAAGTTGTAAAAGTTGTCAATGTTGTCATTGACAATATTGACGACTTTCTTGCAATAATGTATTTTTGGGAATTTGAGGTTTCTAATTTTCTGAAACCATCAACATAGTGTCATGGTAAACTATATAAGACCTCCCTTTACCTTTTCAAGAGGTTGAATTATTTTGCAAATTTTGTGTATGGATTGTGTAATTGAAGAAACCGTTGTAGTTTAACAATTTCTGAGCATTTTGTGTTTTAATTGATTAGATTTCTTACTCTAATGGATGAATAAGTTAACGTAGCTCCTTTTGATATTCTTTGTGCTGGAATATTAACATTTTGTGTGATTTTAGTTAGTTTTGTAAATTTATTTTGTTTTAAGCCAATTGTTGGTCTGAACCAAGAAACTTCTGCAAATGGATTCATAGATCCTCTTCCCACCGTGGATTTTGTATGGGCCTTTGGGATTATGTAGATGACTCCTTGTACATATTTTATAGTGAAGGAGGGGCCTTGGAAGTTAAGTAAGATAAATTTAAAGTGATGCCCTAGGCGAGCTAGAGCTGCATGGCTAGGGATCACAATGAAGTGCAGAGTTGATAAGGAGGATTGAAGGAATTTATAGCTTCAATCAGAAACTTTGGAGAGGTAGACACATTTGTGGTGAGGTCCCAAATTCAATGGGAAGGTTTTGTGAAGGATCCTTAATGGTGGAAACAAATATTGTTATGGATATGCTCTGAGTGCATTGAAACCCCTAATTTTAGCCTTGTTTCTAGGAAGTCACTGTACAAACAGTTTGGGGGGACAAGACCTAGAAAATATTTTAGGTCTCTGTAAAGGGTGTTAGGATAAAAGGTTATTTTACCATATTATTAAGGGTTATTTCAATTTATTTGATAAAAAGAGCCTAAGTAGGCCTAATTGTTTATAGCCTTGTTTTTGGTGAATTTGGTATATTTCTTGGAACTCGTTTAGGGTTCTAGTGTAAAGGGTGTTTGAGGGTGTTGGAGTGGATCCAATTAACATCCTAGAAACCTAAATTTCCATAAAGAAGTGTTCTTGATCATGTGGGATCAATTAATAAAGATGGGGCAAGAAGAGCTCCAATGTGTTAGGTGATGAATGTTTTGGTTTCTTTGTTGATGTATACAAGTTGAAGGGAGAAGGATCTTGTGGAAAGAATCATTGGAAGGTTAGGGTCAGTCAAGAACCCTACTAGGTCAAGAAGTGACCAATAGGATACCCTATAGGAAGGTAGGGTACAGAGAAAGACTTGTAGTTACATCAGATTCGTATCAAAGCAAGTTAAAGACTTGGGAAGACAGTGTATGTCTACAGCTAATGGTGAATCAGTGGGAGAGTCAAGCATGGTGACTAATGTAGAGATAACTAAATAATTGGATGAGGAAAAGGAGAAGAACAAACTCCTTGAAGAATCCTTAGAAGGAATTACAATAAGGCAAGAAGAGGTTTCTAATCTAGCAGCTAGGAACAAAGAAGTTGAAAGCAGTGATAGGGGTAAAAAGATTGATGAGGAGGACATTATCCCTAAACCAGACCCACCATTGAAGAAAGATCCATTATTTAAGGTCATCAAAGCATTAGGTGGCAAAGCATTGGAAGGGATACCCATTTTTAGTGGGAAGATGGACATTGAGGCAATGATGGATTGGGTTGAAGGAATGGAGAAGCATTTCAAGTGTGAAGGGGTGACAGAGGCACAAAAGCTAAAGGTGGCCAAATCAAGACTCAGAGGGTCAGCACTAACATGGTTGAAATACATTCAAGATGAGAGGGTTAGACTAGTAAACAACCCATAGCCAATTAGAATGCAATGGTGACCAAGCTAAAGGAGAATTATCTGCCAGAGGACTATGAGATTCAACTTCATAGGAAAAGATATAATTTGAAGCAAAAAGACTTGGATGTGGCCTCTTATACAGAGGAATTCCAAAGATTGTGTCTTAGGTCCAAGCAACAAGAAGAGGAGTCAATGAAGGTTTCTAGGTAATTGGTTTGATTGAAATGGAACATCTAAGAAGAGATTAGTCTATGGACACCAACCACAGTTTATAGGTGTCATCAATTAGCCCTAAGAGTGGAGGAGAAGAATAAGAAGAAAGATGACCCCAAATTCAAGAACAAAGGTAGAGGAAGAAACCAACAAGGTCAAAGAGGAGGTTATCAAGGTAAAGACAATGAGAAAAGAAAACAAGGTGAGACCAAACTATTAGAGAATAATACTAAAAGAACTCCAAGAGGGGGCTATAAAATAGGTAGGGGTAATCAAGGAAATCCTAGCAAAGGAAGAGGAGGTAGAAGTAACTCATACTTTCTATGTATGAAGTGTTACAACTATGGTCAATTAGGCCACCCAGGATATAGATGTCCTGAGAAGCCTACTGCTTCAAATAATGATAAAAGAGTGGCCTATGCTTATGAGAACACTTCAAGTGTCAAGGCACCTGAGATTGACCATCTAGATTAAGAGATGGGTGAAAACCTAATGTTTAGGAGGGTGTTTATAAGACAACCAATTTTAAGGATGAACCCAAGCATAGGAGGGCTATGTTTAGGATAAGACGCAAGATCCTTGGAAAAGTTTGTAAGGTGATAGTGGACTCTGGTTCCATAGATAATATAATCTCAGAGGAAGTAGTCAACAAACTCAAGATGACCAAAGTGCCCCATGTAAATCCCTATAAGGTGACTTGGTTAAACAAAGGCCAAAGTGTATTGGTGAATGAGAAGAGATAGGTTGAATTCTCTATAATAGGGTATAAGGACAAACTATTGTGTGACATCCTACCAATGGATGCTTTTCATTTGTTGCTAGGAAGACCTTGGAAATTTGACAATGGGGTTGTGTATGATGGGAAGGAGAATTCCATCACATTCAAGAAATGAAGTAGAACTTTCAAGGTTCAATCTCTGTTAGAAGAGGAGGAGCCACAACCCTAGACTCCTAAAATCATGTTATGTAGTGGAAAGGATTTTTTGAAAGATCTTAAGGATGATGATAATAAAAGATATGCTATTAATCTTAGGCCTAAGGAAGAAGAGAAGTCTATCAAGGAGCTATTACCATCAAAGATGCAAGAATTTCCTGAGAAGTATAAGGAAATAGTAAGTGATGGAAATCCTGTAACCTTACCTCATAGAAGGGTGATAAGCCATCAGATAGACTTTGTCCCTAGTGCATCTTTTCCTAATAAGGCAACTTGTAAGCTTACCCCTGAACATGATTTGGAAGTGGCAAGGCAAGTGCAAGAACTCTTGGATCAAGGCTTGATCAAGAAGAGTATAATCCCATGTGTAGTCCTGGTTGTGTTGGCATCCAAGAAGGGAGGAAAATGGAGAATTTGCATATATTAAAGGGCTATAAAAAAAATTACAATAAGGTATAGGTTCCCCATACCTAGGATTGAGGATCTCATGGATTGCCTTGGAGGGGCAATGTACTTCACGAAGTTGGATTTTAAAAGTGGTTATCACCAAACCAGGGTGAAAGAAGGGGATGAATGGAAAATGACATTCAAGACCACGGATGGATTATATGAATGGCTTGTGATGCCATTTGGCCTCACAAATGCTCTGAGCACATTCATGAGGCTCATTAATGAATTCTCAAGGAATTCATAGGGAAGTTTGTAGTTGTATATCTTGATGATATACTGATATTTAGTAAGACAAAAGAGGAGCATATCAAGCATGTAGAGGCTGTGTTGCAGAGGTTACATGAAGAGAAGTTGGCTATCAATCTTGAGAAATGTGAGTTCTTCTAGCAAGAACTGGTATACTTGGGCTTTGTAGTGTCCTAGGGGTCTTTGAAGATGGATCAAGACAAAGTTGCAGCTATCCTAAACTAGCCACCACCTACCACAGCAACTAAGGTAAGAAGTTTCCATGGCTTAGCCCAATTTTATAGTAAATTTATTAGAAATTTCAATGGAATTTGTACACCTTTGTTAGATACTATCAAGGGTGGGTTAAAAACTAAGTTTAGGTGGAACTTAGAAGCATAGAAAGCATTTGAGATGTTGAAGAAACAAGTAGCCACACAACCCATCTAAAAGTTTCCTAGTTTTGATAATTTGTTTACTATTGAATGTGATGCAAGTGGGATGGTAGTAGGGGGTGTGTTAAGCCAAGAAGGTAGGCCGGTAGCCTTCTTTAGTGAGAAATTGAATGAAGCTAAGAATAAATACTCTTCTTATGACTTTGAACTATACGCCGTAATCCACTCACTTAGAAAGTTGAGGCATTATCTATTACCCAAGGAATTTAATGTGTTTACTGAAAACCAAGCCCTTAGTTATATCAATACTCAGGAGAAACTAAGTAATAGACATCTGAAATGGATGAAATACTTGCAAGAATTCACATTTACAATTAAGCACAAGAAAGGGTAATTAAACAAGGTTGCAAATGCACTAAGAAGGAGATTGTTGACAATCCAAGAGGTTTAGTTGAATAGCATTGGAATTGATAGTTTCAGAGATATCTACAAGGTAGATGCAGAATTTGGTGAAGCCTACAAGGTGTGTAATGAATTTCATAATAATTTCCATAGCAAGTTTTCTGATTTTACTTTACAAAATGGACTATTATTTAAGGGTAATCAATTGTGTGTGCCAACAACTTCCATGAGAGATGATCTCATATAGGAGAAACACAATGGGTGTTTGAGTGGTAACTTTGGAATGAACAAAACCTTGAAGCTTGTGCAAAGGTTCTACCATTGGCCAAAGTTGATAAGAGATGTTACTAGGTATGTTGAGCAGTGTGTAATATGTATGAAATCCAAAGGAGGAATAAGTAATGCATGTTTGTACCAAACTTCACCAGTCCCTAATAGGCCATGGGAGTGTGTGAGCATGGACTTCATAGTAGGTCTACCCAAAAAAAAGCAAGGATATCAAAACATATATGTACTGATTGATAGATTTAGAAAAATGGGACATTTAATTCCCTGCAAGACTACTCATGATGCTAGCCAGATATCCTATCTTTTCTTTAAGGAGATTGTGAGAATCCATGGTTTTCCCCTAAGTATTGTATCAGATAGGGATGTGAAATTTATGAGCCATTTCTGGAGAACATTGTGGATAGATTAGGTGCTAATATTTCTTTTGGTTTAGCCTACCATCCTCAGACAGATGGGAAAACTGAGGTGGTCAATAAAGTGTTGGGTAACTTATTGAGATTCCTAACTAAGGAGTATGGTCAGACATGGGATGTGGTCATTCCCCAAGCAGAGCATGCTTATAATGATAGAAAGAATAGAACCATAGGGAGAAGCCCATTTTAAATGGTTTATGGAATGCACCCAAGAGGTGTGTGTGAACTTAGGGATCTTGGAGACATGGAGTAAATGAGTGGTCATGGTGAGGACTTCACTCAAACCATGAGGGAGATCCAAGAACAAGTCAAGAAGACCATACAAGATAGTACACAAAAGTTGAAGGCCAAAGTTGATGAAAAGAGGAGAGACATTCAGTTTGAGGTAGGTGATTATGTGATGGTTAATTTTAACAAATATAGGTTATAGAAAGGTGTACCTAATAAACTTCAGATGAAGAGGGTGGGGCCTTGCAAGATCATAGCCAAATATGGGGCTAATGCATACAAAATAGACTTACCTTTAGATTTGATCATATCTCCTTTCTTTAATGTACAAGACTTGATCCAATTCAAAGAGAAGATAGATGAGATGGGTCAAAGAAGTCAAGGGGTGAGTATTAATGTAAAGGATATTGTATTATCTCCCAAGCCACAGTTAGAAGTTGACAAAGTTCTATATTCAAGAGTTAATAATTCTACAAGGCACAAGGTGTACATGGAATACTTCATCAAAAGGAAGAATAGTCCTGAATCAGAGGCCTCATGGATTGTATAAATATACTTCAAGAAGGTGTGCATCTCTGAAGACAAATTATCCACTGGAGTGACATAACTTTCCTTTGTGGGGGAGTACGGTGCAGGAGCATCTAGGTTGGGCTTAAATGTAACCTAGGGCTTCTAAGTTGTTCTTGGCTTGTAGTGGTCCTAGCCACACCACTAGTGAAATAATAGGACTAGGTGGATCCTAGGATGTGTTGAGTTAGATAAGGAGGTCTTATTAGGTCTTTAGTGTCTTTCTTTTAAAGCAATGTCCAAAGTTGCTCATTTGTGTTCATATTGCCAATGTTGGGGCAATAGTGAAAATGATCATTTTTGGGGTAAAATTGGGAAAGGAAGGGTTTAGGAGACCTATTTGATGTTTAATTAGTAGAATTATGAAATTGGTTAAGTTATTGAGGTGTTGGACCATGTTTTATGCAAGAATCACAAAAGTTGTAAAAGTTGTCAATGTTGTCATTGACAACATTGACAACATTTCTTCCAATAATAATTTTTCAAGAATTTGAGGTTTATAACTATCTGAAACCATCGGGATAGGGTCATTGTAAAATATATAAGACCTTCCTCAACCTTTTCAAGAGTTTGGTTGATTTTGCAAAGTTTGTGTACGGACTGCGTAATTCAAGAAACAGTTACAGTTTAACAATTTCTGAGCCTTTTGTGTTTTAATGGATTAGATTGCTTACTGTAATGAATGAATAAGTTAGATTAGTTCCTTTTGAGATTATTTGTGGTGGTATATTAAAATTTTATGTGACTCTAGTTAGGTTTGTAAATTTATTTTATTTTAAGCTAGAGTCGCTAGTCTGAACCAAGCAAATTTTGCAAATGGAGTCATAGATCCTCTTCCCACCGTGGAGTTTGCATGGGACTTTGGGATTAGGGAGATGAATCCATTTAAATATTTTACATTGAAGGAGGGGCCCTAGAAGTTAAGTAAGATAATTTTAAAGTGATGCCCTAGGCGAGCCAGAGTTGCATGGCTAGGGATCACAATGAAGTGTAGAGGTGATAAGGAGGACTGAAGGCATTGATAACTTCAATTAGATATTGTGGAGAGGTAGAAACACATGTGGTTAGGTCCCAAATTCAATGGGAAGTTTTTGGGAAGGATACTTAATGGTGGAAACAAACATTCTGATGGATATGCTCTAAGTGCATTGAAACCCCTAATTTTAGCTTGCTTCTAGGAATTCATTGTACAAATAGTTTGGGGGGACAAGACCTAGAAAATATTTTAGGTATCTATAAAGGGAGTCAGGATCAAAGGTAATTTTACCATCTTTTTAAGGGTTATTTCAAGTTATTTGATAAAAAGAGCCTAAGTATGCCTAATTGCTTGTAGCCCTATTTTGAGTGAATTTTGTATGTTTCCTGGAACTCATTTAGGGTTCTAGTGTAAATGGTCTTTGAGGGTGTTGGAGTGGATACAATTAACATCCTAGAAGGATACCTCTCCATGAAGAAGTGTTCTTGATCACGTTGGATCAATTAATAAAGATGGCACAAGAAGAGCTCCAATGTGCTAGGTGATGAATGTTTTGGTTTCTTTGTTGATGTATGCAAGTTGAAGGGAGAAGGATCTTGTGGAAAGAATATTTGGAAGGTTAAGGTCAGTCAAGAACCCTAGTAGGTCAAGAAGTGACCAATAGAATACCCTAGTGAAAAGTAGGGTACAAAGCAAGACTTTTAGTTACATCATGAAGAAGCCATGGCGGCTCCTGATATAGTAGGAAATAAGGCTGCAGGAGAAAGTTCAAATTTAACTCCACCACCCCACATTCCCATTACACCAACCTCTCTTACACCTTCTATTCCTAATCCACCACCTACTCTCCCAACTCCAACAACAACTCCACCTTCTTCAACTTCTACTCTCTCACCTCCCATTCCAACTTTTCCTTCTCTTACTCCAACACCATTAGTACCAACACCCACTCCAACACCATCAATTCCTTTTCCTTGCTTCATCCCGACCCAAAAGGGTTAGTAAGTGTGGAAGTCATCTTATCCTTGAAAACCACCTTGGTGGAAATGAATGGCCTTAATACTGAAGTGTTGGTTAGTTCCTTAGGATATGACGAGATAAGGATGAACCAGATAATGCATAAGAAGAGGAGAGGAGGGAAGAAGAAGAAGAGAAAGGGGAAGAAGAATGGAGAGAAGGGGAAGGTCATAGGGAAGAAATGAATCAAGGAGAAGGTGAGCAAGAGAGGGATAAGGATAAAGAGTCAGAGGAGTATTTGACCCCCGTATCACAAAACTTGGCTTCAATCCTCCATGTCACCCCATATGAGGTGGTCACCGCCTTTAGTAAACCTACATGGTTTAATAAAGAGATTCAAATTAGGAGGACAACTTTCATGGATGAGGAAGAAGGGAAAGATACATACATGGTATTCTTGGGGCAATATTTTCACCAGGTAGAGGCCAACATACCAGCAAGGACCATATCTTATGTCACCCAAAACACTAGGGTCACTGGAAAGCACAAGTAGAAGTTCCTTCCTTTAGTGTCTCATAAAAATAGGTGACCCTGAAAGATTATACTCTTGAAGAGGTAGACTTGGGTTAGCCCACCAGGGAAGGGGAAGACATTATAAGCTCTAGGTTTAAAGCATGCTTTAGGATTTATGAGCAAGGACGAGGAGACACTCAAGTCCTTAAAAGATAAGAATGAGTCCCTCAATATATTAATTCATAAGATGGTGGGTCCCATTGACCCAAGTTGTCAGGAAACCACATTCCAGGTTGTCTTAGAGAAAAGGGCCACTCCAAGTTTACCGGTAGGTATCACCCTTTCCTCATCCAAGCAAGTCAAGACTGGAAGAACAACTTTGACCAATACGGATAAGGGGTTATCAGATTGGTGTTTAAGCCCTACAAAGTCATCTTGATTGAAACTACAAAGTTGATAAACCAAATGGAGAGTCAAGATGACCTAGATTCAGAGATATCCAAATGGAAATCCGCCCTCTAAGACATGAAGATAATTAATAAGAAGCGCTTCCAGATCCTAGTAAAGATATATGAGGGCGAAGAACTAGATAACTTTGAAACATGGATCAAGCACATGACCAAGAAAATTAAGGTCTTCAAAGAGTGCCTATGCCACATAATGGAAAAAAAAAAGTAATGGAATGGGTAGGTGAAATAGA
Source organism: Thuja plicata (assembly GCA_018584345.1). Taxonomy (NCBI): domain Eukaryota; kingdom Viridiplantae; phylum Streptophyta; class Pinopsida; order Cupressales; family Cupressaceae; genus Thuja; species Thuja plicata. The sequence continues at coordinate 28,399 of MU227334.1, read as the reverse complement.
TAGTTTCTTCACAGGGATTGATGTGGACTTATACCGAGAAAATGATAAACAAATCCTGTGTCCAGTGAAAGAGGTGGTGCAGCACTTCAAAGAAATTCTAGTAGGTGTTAGCACCAAAGAGGCCTTACATCAGTTTTTCTAATCAAAGGAAGACATGCAAAAAATGTCAGAGCACAAAGAAGAAATCAAGTTCTTTACTTCTGAAATGACCATCTTTAGAGAGAAGCAAGAACGAAGGGTCAACAAAGTGAAAAGGAAAGAGATAAATTACAAAGAGCTTCAATAAATAGTACAAAGGATATGAGCTGTCCATCTAAAAGTATTTCATAGCTGATCCCTTAGATCCATTCATCCATTTTCGCAAAAAGAATTTTTTTTTTCACACTTAGCAATTTTCCAAAAAGCTAAAATTCATCTTTTCGGCTTTTCAGATTTTTAGCCTCTTGAACCTCCCAACATTTCAGAATTTTGACATTTTTGTCCTTTTGGCCTCGAAAAGGGCCAAAATTTTGGGCCTCCAATGTTGGGTTGCGACACTTAGCAATTTTTGGCTCTTAAAAACTTTAGAGTAGAGGTCGGGGTCCGAATTTTTGGGTCTATCCAGTGAGATCACTTTTTTACATGGAAGTTGAAATCCAGATCAGATGGGTGCCTAACTAGAGTTATTTTTGGAAGGACTAAGGGTCCCCTATCAGTTACCACCACAAAGAGAAACCCAGATGAAGATTCCAAGGGAGAATCCAAGATCAAGAAGAAGACTCCAATTGCATCCAGAGAAACCTCGTCTTCTTTCTCTCTCATTTCTTAACGAGTTTGATCCCTCTTGCATGGAAAAACTAATTGTAAATGGATAAAAAATCCATGCAATTTTTTTAGTATCAGTTAGCAATAGTTTCCTTTCAGCAAATTTCTAGTTTAATCTTACTTTCATTAATTTAGAGTCTCTAATGCCCTAATTTTGGCATCCAGAGTTTGCAGATCAGAACTCTATATATTGTAATCAAAGGAAATGTAATATGGTCAGATTCCTAATACAATAAAATCTACAATTGGTGCTTCATTTGTGGTGTGATATTTTCTACTATCTATGCGAAAGTGATGAATGTGTGCATGTTTGTTCATTATTTTCAAAGAGCCCATTATTTATTGTGTTTCAAATCTATGTTTCTATTAGGTGGAGTTTGTTGTTAGCTATCTACCTTGTTGTGGTGAATGCATGGAAAAGATCATCTATTATGCTTAATGTTAAATCTATCTTGTGTGTGTGCGCATCTTTGTGGCTTCACGATTTGATAGGTTTTGAAAATCTTGCACAACTGAATACATTTTCTCTCCGAACAATTGCATCCATAGAGTATAGAATTGTGACATCATCTGATTAATACTTTGTGGGTTTTTTTTCTGAATCTCTGCATCGTTCAATTTTGAATGGAAGATAGACAACAATTTATGTCAGTTAGGATTTCATTTTCCGCAAGTTATTTCTTGTTTTTTTACCTTACTCCTTTAAATTCTTTTGCAAATTTGAAAGTAATCATCCTTAGAAAACACAAAATTGTATCTTTAGTTAAAACATGAATCTTTGATAAATAAATAAAACCAAAAGGTACTAAAGTTGTTTTTTAGTTTGATTTCTTGAACATACCAGCAAATGCCTCCTCATGAACATTCACATTTATCTTCAACTGAGTAACCAAGTAGGTTGTACCACGACCTTGGAGAACCTTGGGAATGACTTTGTTATTCTTTCAAGAGAGGAAATCAAATATTGAGATCCTAGTCGTTGACTTGTGTTAAAATAACGGTCAACAGGTAGCTCTTTAACCACTTACTTTGCCAGCAACTCTGTAAAAATACATAGTCATCAAATATATAGGCCTTTATTTTTCCTCTTAATCCTATTAATTAGGTTTTCCCCCAACTGCTCTTAGCCATCAAATCATCTAAAATGACCTAATTCAAGGTATTTTCAACTTTGTTAGGTTGTTAACTATGCCTCGTGACTTGCAGTTTTTCATGGAATTCACAACTTTCTTTTTTCTCTTAATCTACATCACTAATTTTGAACTTGACTTTTCATGACCATAGATCTTGTAAGAAACTTCACCTTTGTCCTTAACATCTTCTTGATCTCTGTCCCTTTGCATTAAATTCGTTCCTCTCCTTGAATTCCATCTCAATTCAAAGTATGTTCCATGCTCGGTGACTTCGGTGAATATCTTCACTCGGTATTTGACTTCACTCAGTTACCAACCTTGCTTGGTAACTGAATTTTCTTGGTGACTGTATTTTCTTAGCTTGACCGATAAAGACTTCACTTCTCAGTAACTAGGTCGTTCCCTTTACCTATTTGAACTTTTTGCTTTACCGACTTAACAAAATAAAATATTAAGTAAAAGCAATTATACCAATAGTTCATTATCATTGTCTGATCTGTATTATCTACCTAATTAAGTTCCTCTACAATTGATATGACAACTTATTAAAAATAAGAAATCAATTTCTTGACATCAATGACAAACTAACAACTGATCTAACCATTCTACTTTCTTGTATTCTTCTAAAACTTGGTCTTCATCACCATTACCATCAATTGGTTAACATTATCAAATGTACAATCTCCAACTATGTTATGAAACTCAAAATGATCACTCAAGTACATAGGGTCTATAGGATAAATAATTAACAGTAATACTACAAAGAATTAATAATAGGAAAATCAAAGCATATATCAAGTGTGATAAAAAGATAAAAGAAAGTTTTTTAGATAGTAAAATATGATAATAGATGTCAATATGATTTAGTGAAAATATATGGTATCCCAAATGTAGGGTCAAAATGATAATGGCGAACTCAAAGATGTAATCATAATTTAGAACAATATAAATGATTTGGATGGTATTATAATTTTTTAGGTAGCACCAATAAAATCTTAATATATTATATGATATAGGGCAATTCAAAGGTGTTAGGAGAACCTTGTACCAAAAAAAAATGATTTATTCTATTTCATTTTACTTTTCCTTTTGCAATTTCCTATGTTTTTATTGAAAATTCCTGTAGAATGGTCTAGATCATAGTTTTTTAGAAAATACCTAAAAATATGAAGGCCTCAATTTTTGCAAATTATTCATTGCTCATATATGGACCTAAAATTTTATCCAAAGCTCTATAATTTTTAAATGAAAATTGTGGGATTTTGAAAGCTAAATTATGGGTGTGAAGATATTGTAGTTTTAAGTTTATAATAATCCCTTTAAAAATTGTATCGCATTTAAGGCTTTAAATGATTGAATGAGGTTCCTAAAATTAGAGAAATTGCAGAATGAACTAAATTTCAAGGGTGTAGAGAACTCTAATATCCTAAAAACATTAATGCCTACCCATACCAAGTGGACATAATATGACCCCATTTTTGTGTATAATGATAACACTACATCTTCCCTTAACTCCTGATAATATGGTCACCACTTTTGTTTTACCTTATTGTATTTACATTTGACTTCACAACAATAAGAACTCAGAAGAGGTAGGACTATCACTCACAACCTATAGAGTTGTGTGAATATGGTAGAATGATATCTTCTATGCAAGATTACTTTAGGATGTGAAACAAAGGATGAATTTCCCTAGGATCCTTTAAATGACTTGTAGGAATTTGATACCATGAACTAGGACCTTCTAACCACTTGAAAAATTGCAACTATAGAGATAATTTTTATTCTTTATATAATTCATCAACCAAAATTGAAATTTAGATCTTTCAATTTAGCATTCAAGGTTTCAATTTAGTATTCTAATTGGAATGAACAATTACCTTAAGTTTCACAAACTTCAACATTAAAGGAGACCACTTCTCTTGGTCTACTCCTACGAATACATTTGATGGACAATAGATTGAGGTTGGTTGTGATCTCAAAAAAAATCTTGTGTTTGCATGTTGAGCTCATTAATTGAATAATTTTATATCAAACTACAAAATTAATGTAAAAACTCCTTATTGAGGGCATTGAGAAAAAAAAAGTATGTAAAGGATGCACTACTATCTTAGTTATATCTAGACAATAAGAAAAAAGAAGCAATGTAATGCAAGTAAAATTATCCTCCTTTCCATAATTACACAATTAGAAGGAAGATGACTCAATAGGCTCAAGTAGAACTTAAGCACTAAACGGGTTAATGATCCTTCATAATAATGAATTGGTGTAAGTATTTTTTTAGAGGAAATGATAGGGTGATGTAAGATAGAAGGATAAATAAGAAAATATATCAAGTTACAACAAATAAAAATGGGGAGAGAACAAGCAACAAACCACATCCACTTAAAATAGAAACCAAAAGACGGTACCAACTTGCAGTTTAAATTGGAAGCTAATTTTCAAGGTATAGAATGTGTGGGGTATTCTTTTCCGAGGCATAGATAACATGAGGCATTGTATGCGTGGTGATTTTATCTAAAACAATTATGGATAGTTTGTAAGATCCCACACTTTCTAAATTAAGTCACGATATATTCATCACTTGTTCCTATACAGAGAAAAACACAAAATTATTGGGTTGAAAGGGGTTTGCCTCGTTCAAAATCATGTTTATGAATTTACATTGAAATGTAAATGAAATTGTATAAATGAAAGAATAAAAATAGCAAGGTAAATATTAGATCTACCTTGTAAATGAATATACTTTCACAAGTAGATATTGAGTGTTGGACTTCTTTAATAGTTCAATAACAAGGTCACAAAGCATGACTTAGTGATTGGTCCTCCGTATTAAGAAGACATCTCTTCATCATGAAAAATCATTTCCATGTCAAACCAGAGACATAAAACTTGAAATGGTGCAACACTGTTTGTACCCTAAGAAGGAATTGAAGTCATGTATCAATTCTAAGTTAGAAGAAAATAATCCTTGGAAGTAAAATACTAGAAATTAAGTCACATAAAGGCTAAATATAAATCAACAACTAAACCTAACTAAAACATTTAACAATAACATAACCCTTACAAAGAAGATAAGGAACTACTTTGTTCTACCTCAATTGTGGGAATAGTCACAAGATAAAACTTTGGTGGCTCCAGGAGTGGTTAGTTGTCGTGACCAAATCTAACTAATGAGAAAAAATTACCTATCAAATAGAAAAAATGGAGTCCTCAATAAGTGGCCCCCTTGAGTGATTCTTATAGAATTAACTTAGATACAGTTGATTAAAAGAATATTTCAGTCATTAGGAACAATTTTTACAATATAGTAGAAAATTAGACTGTATTATCAAACTAGAAAACTAAAACAAGATTACATCAGTACAAGGGTTCAACCTCTCATATAGAAATAACCACACATTATTTATAAAGGTAAATATAACTAACTACCTAGTCAATTCACTCCCAAAAAGTTAGCAGGACATAACAATATTGAAAGCATAAAAAAGGGTGATTTCACCTTATATGGGTGATAACTTATCTCCTTCTTATCATAGTGTCTTATTTTCTTTCCCATATAAGAAGACACATCTATATTGTAAATAATTCCAATTGAATCAATGAAGCCATTAGTTATGGTATTGTCATCGAGTTGATTATCTTTGTTAGGAATAATATCATTCTTACATCTTATTGCAATTGTATTGTAATTCTCTTGTTGAAGTTATATTTGTCTTTTATTTCATCCTTGGGGTGTTGTAGAGTCACCTAAATCTCTAACATGGTATCAGAGCTCTCAAGGTGTGAAAAATCCTTCTCAAGAGAAGAAAATTTGGATTCATTTGATTGTGGGTGTAAAATAAGGCTACTTGAGGATCGCCATTGCATTCGAGAAGTTTTTAATGTGAAAATTGATTATTAATTTGCCTATATTAGGAAAAAGACAAATTTAAGGTGAAAAAAAATAGAAATAAGACCAAGTCGTACGATCTAATCTGGTTCTCTTAGTACAATCTTAAGGAAAAAATCATTTTTGTGATTTTAAATTATTTTTTAACAGTATTCTATTCTTTAAACTAGAGAAATGTTCGTTAGGGGTCATTACTAGTACCTCTGTTATTTGTTAGATTTTTGTAGGACTCACACAATGAACACTTTTTCCAGTGATAGTCAAATCAATTAGTTTGGCAGCGTGCACAATCACCAATCACAATCCCCTCAAATTTAGATCGGAAAAATGAAGACGACCACCTTAAGGGCCCGTTTGGTTGGGGATTTCAAAAATAATGCAAATCACGGTTATCTATACCCTGGTTATGCAAACCCCGGTTATGCTTTTTTGGGACTGTTTGGTTGCCCTGGAAGATGGATTTGTAAATCCACATTCCAACAGTTAAATCGACGCAGTGCTCTGGACCCGACAAGATATATAAACCAATTTAATCATGCAAACCTTG
>MU227332.1:648894-665325 GCA_018584345.1 Thuja plicata | reverse complement strand
AAATTACTAAACATTCAATATTAACTACTTCTAAATTAACACTTTGATGATAAAAAGTAGCAGTACCACCAGCCCATCCGTACAGTCTGACGAAGAGGAAGAACAGATCCTCCAAACCAAGGTTGCCGAAATTTTTGAAATTAATTTACACCGTATCGAGGTGTCCGTCACAGAAGAACCAAGAATAGGGGGCCCAGCCTGAAGACTTTGGTGAGGAGAGAGTACAAAATCGAGGAAGGCGACCAAGGTGTAGAAGATGCGGGTAGACGTGTAGAATGCTCACGAGTGGCCGAGAGTGCAAGAGAGGCACTGGAACGCAGCCGAGAGAGAGACACTCCAATCTGGTCATATACACATGGCACCTACCAAGCAAGAACGGTGGTGAACACTGTAATGTTCCGAGCTCCTGGCACACGGAATCGAAGCTCCTGACTCCTGGCGAGCAGAGACTGCAGGCCGTACAGTTGGCAGAAGGTTCGTAGGGTGGCTGAAATGTGGCCGTAGGGTGGAGGTTATGAGGTTGTACGGTTGTTGGTTGGAGGTCGTACGGTTTCTGGCTAAAGGTTGTATGGTTGCTGGTTGGAGGCCGTACGGTTGTTGGCTGGAGGCCATACGGTTGCTGGCTGGAGGCCATCGGTTGCTGGCTGGAGGTCATACAGTGCTGGGTGGAGGTGTACGATTGCTGGCTGGAAGGCCGTATGGTGTTAGGAGGCAGCACGGATGTCTAGAGGGAGATGCCTACGGGGTAAGGAGTGTGCCTTCGGGCCAAAATGAATTAAGGAACCAATATAAACCAATATAATCCACAATGACAGATCAAATCAATACTTGCGAGGAAAGATAATAATAATCAATTGATAGTATTTCAGATTCACCAAATCTGAACAAAGAACAGGCAGAGTAGGGTGAGGGTTGAATCCCACCGAAATTGCAAATACCAACTAGGGAGGGTCTTTCACCTCTGAAATGGCAGACAACAGAATTCCAACAGGAATTCACAATTACAATAAAATATCAAAACTCAACATGAGAAATACATCCTACACGTCGGTCATAAATACCCGTAGGACAAACTCCCGAGGTGTACAAATAAAGCCGACACGACACACTAACACCTACGCTAAAATAAAAGATGGGTCTGGGATAAGCTAAATCGACCGGAACCCAAATACAAGTTTATTTTATTTATTTAATAACGGGGACATTACAGTTCTCTCGTCCCAAAGATTGCTTGTCCTCAAGCAATTGTAGACTCGGATGATTCAGAATTTGCTTGCCCTCCCAGGTAGCATCTTCCAACGGAAGGTTCTTCCAACGCACCAGAAATTTTTTGACCGTGCGAGTCCTCAACTTTTTCTCTCGGGTGGTAATGACTTCAGCCGGCTCCAGAACTAACTTCCCTTCACCGTCGATGGGTGGTAAATCTTCGGACACAGTGACATGTTGCCCCACCGCCTTCTTCAAGCAAGATACATGAAATTCATTGTGAATCCTGCTTCCCTCGGGTAGATCCAGTTCATATGCAACCTCACCCACCTGTTTGGAAACACGATAGGGCCCATAGAAACGCGACCTCAATTTCTCCTTCTCGGATGCCTTCAGGGACGACTGCCTGTATGGCTGAAGTCAAAGGTATACCAGGTCTCCCACTTCAAAACTCCTCTCAATGCGATGCTTGTCAGCATACATTTTCTGTTGATTTTGAGCCCGTAGGAGATTCTCCCGGAGTGATCATAGGATATCTATTCCTTCCTGCAGCCAATCTTTTGTCTTTGGTGCGCGACTATCTCCCAACGCCATGTCCATGAATGAAGTTGGTTCATACCCGTACAAAGCTTTGAAGGGAGTCATTCCGAGGGACATGTGATAGGTGGTGTTGTAACAATGCTCCCCCAGATGTAGCCACTTGACCCACGCTTTCTATTGTGCAGACACAGTTTCTGAGATATCCTTCCAGCCACTTGTCCGCGATCTTTGTCTATCCATCAGTCTGCGGGTGGTAGCTTGTGCTGGGTGACAACTTTGTTCCTGCCAGTCGAAATAGTTCTTTCTAGAAAGTACTAAGAAAACGAGTGTCTCGGTCGCTCACTATGTTCTGAGGGAGTCCATGCAAGCGGAACACCTCCCGGAAGAACAAGTCTGCCACCTGTGTTGGTTGGTATTCCCCTGAAATAGCAAAGAAGTGTGCATACTTGGTCAATCTATCAACCACCACAAAGATGCAATCTCTTCCTTGCACCCTCGGAAGCCCACTAATGAAATTCATTGAAATGCTAGTCCATTTCTGCTCAGGAATCGGCAGTGGCTGAAGTAGACCTGCTGGCATAGTGTGTTCTGATTTGTTCTGCTAACAGGTAGGACATTCCTGGACATATCGGAGGACATTGTTCTTTAAGCCCTTCCAAGAGAACCTTTCCTTGATCTTCCTGTAAGTCTTCAAATATCCCTGATGTCCAGCCAGAGGTGAGTCGTGTATCTCCTTCAGAATCTTCACCTTCAATTTGGATTCAGGTACCAAGTATATTCTGCCTTTGTAGTATATAATAACATCAACCACCTTGTATCTGTCATCTTGTCCTTCGCCATCCAGCAACTGACATGCAAAAGTATTCTTGGAATACTCAACCAGCAGGTGTGCTCTCCAATCGGTTGAGATTTGAGATAAAGAGAATATCATTGGTCGTCTCGACAAGGCGTCAGCCACCACATTATTTTTTCCCTTTATATATTCAATGTCAAAATCAAAGCCTGTACTTTACATACCCACTTCTGTTGTCGTTCATTGAGTTCCCGCTGTTCCAGGAAGTGCTGAAGGTTGTTATGATCTGTACGCACGATGAACTTGGCTCCGATGAGGTACAGTCGAAATTTTGTCAAGGCGTGCATGATGGCAAGCATCTCCTTGTCGTAGATGGAATACAATTTCTCGGCTCCCGAAAGCTTCCGATTCTCAAATGCAATCGGGTGATGGTCCTGCATCAGCACGGCCCCAATACCCTCTCCGGAGGCATCACACTCCAAAATGAAGGGCTGGGTGAAATCAGGAAGTGCCAGCACCGGGCAAGAGCTCATGACTTCTTTGAGCCTTTCAAAAGTTTGTTGTGCATGTTCGCTCCATTGGAATGATCCTTTCTTTGTTAGGTTTGTCAATGGTGGTGCACTAAGCTATGAGAATCCCTTCACGAATCGCCTATAATAACTGCACAACCCGAAGAATCCGCGCAGGTCTAAGAGAGTCTTTGGTGGCGGCCAATCCAAAATGGCTTGAATCTTTTCTTGATGCACTTGAACCCCTCGCCCACTGACAATGTGCCTGAGGTACAATATCTCCGTCATCCCAAACTCACATTTTGACCTTTTGGCATACAAGGACTGTGATTCCATAATCTCCAGTATTTCATCCAAATGCTTCAAATGTTCCTCCCATGTGTTACTGTATATGAGTATGTCATCAAAATATACCAATAGAAACTTACGCAGTTGCTTGCTGAAGATGTGATTCATACAGGACTGGAATGTGGCGGGAGCATTGGTCAATCCAAATGGCATGACTAGGAACTCGTAATGCCCAATGGCAACGGAAGGTTGTTTTCTCCACATCTTTACCTCTCATACGGATCTGATGATACCCAGATCGGAGATCTATTTTCGAAAAATAGACTGCACCATGAAGTTCATCCAATAGCTCGTCGATCCTGGGAATAGGGTACCTGTTCTTGATGGTTTTCTTATTTAATGCACAGTAGTCCACACACATCCTCAGAGTTTCGTTCTTCTTCTTGACCAGTACGACGGATGATGCAAAAGGGCTGGAATTGGGCCTGATCCATCCCTTGTCTAGAAGCTCCTGTATTGTTGTTTCAATTTCATCCTTAAACCTTTTAGGATGGCGGTACGGTGTGGTGATGACAGGTTGGGCACCAGCCTCCATCTCGATAGTGTGTTCAAACCCACGGTGTGGTGGTACGCATGGTGGTATGTCAGCAAAAACTAATTGATGCTTCTCCAACACATTCTGAAGTTCCTCATCCTGATAAAAGGTAAGTTGTCCATGTACTGGTTCTGATGAGATAAAACACTGTGTGGCCCAAACCATATCGTCGTGCCTGAGGATGGCCTCCATCCGTCCGGCAGAAATTTCGCTCGATCCTCCATTCGACATTCCCCTCGGAACAACTTTCTTACCATCCACCTCGAATGAAAATTCCATCCGTTTGAAACTTTGTGTGTATTCATCCAATGTTTCCATCCACTGGATGTCGAGGATGACTTCCATGTCGTCCAAATCAACTACGAAGAAGTCATATGTCACCGTGTGGTTACCCATAGAAATGCTCAGCTGTGGGACCAGATGGGTGCAAGACAAAATGCTACCTCCTGCCACCTTGACGTCGAATCCTTGGTGTGCCTCTGTTTGTAAACCCCTTCGTTTGACTAGTGAGGAGTTGATGAAGTTGAGGGTAGCCCCGCTATCTAGCATGACCACAACCCTTTGTCCCTGGAGAGTACCTCATACACAGAAAATAGTGCATCTCGAGGTTCCAGCTAAAGCCGCAATGGACCCGCCTCTTTTCAACAATGTGGTAATTCTTTCCGCGCGGTTTAGGTTAGCTTCTCGGGCGGCTGGTTGTTCGTCTTCCTCAGCTTCTGGTGCAAATTCTTCCTCTTCATCATCTAACATTACTTCAATATAGAGAATTCTTCCCTTGCCTAAGTAATGATGTCCAGGTTCCCATGGTTTCCTACAATTGAAGCATAGCTTCCTCCTTCTGAGCTCCCGTCGGGTAGCCTCATCCAGTAGAGGTCGCTTTGGCGGAGGTTTGTTGTCCTTTTCTTTGGGAATAAGGGGTCGTTTGTACTATGCATAATTCCTGGAGGAGGAAGATGTTGACATGTCGCGTGCCTTCTTGATTGCCTCTGTGAGTGTGATGGGATTGAACCCCTTCACCCATCCTCTCAAAGGTTCTGGCAACCCATCCATGAATAGCACGACCAATTGTCTCTCCGAAATATCAGTTACCAGGACTGATAATCTTTGAAATTCTGTAATGAAACTGTCCACTGTACCCGTTTGTTTCAACTGAGCCAAATCTTTGAAATTAAGCTCTGGATCTCTTCCATCAAAATGATCCATTAATCTCTCAGTGAAATTAGCATAGGAGGTTATCTGATCATGGCCCAGAGTGACCATGCCATGATGCCACCATTCGTGAGCTAACCCTTCCAGATGTAGGGCTGCAAATTTGATGGCTTCGTCCTCCGGCATAGGGTTGAGCTAGAAATAGGTGTCGGGCTTCTGCACCCAGGCCCTTACTGTGGTGGAACCAAAACCATCAAAAGTTGATAAATTAACTTTACCAATCTTTCTCCTAAGGTTGTCGTTATAGTAGCCACCCCGATTGTTGCAGCCTGAATATCTCATTCTCAGATCTACATAATCCTTGTAGTTTATATCCCCTTCCAGATTTGCATTCCTTCAGTCCTCCCGAAGTTGATCTTGCATATCTTGGAATGTAGGTGGTTCTCTGTGTTGTGCTTCCGTTTGAGGGGGGAAGGTGGGCATCGACGGTCGAGAGCGTGTTGGTTTGGGGTTTCCCCTACTTGTAACAGAATTGTCACTTTGCACATTTTGCTCTGTGGATGCTTTGCCTTCAACCAATTTTCGTAATGTCTCTTCCATGAGTCGCTGAGTGTCATTGATCTGCATTTGGTTTCTGGAGAGCTCTCTTAGCAATGCCATGACTTGAGCAGCAGGATCCTGTTGATCTTCCATTCTATCAGCCGAATGATATTTGTTCCTTCTCTTGGTATATACTTGAATTCAAACCCACAAGCTAGCAGAATCACCAGCTCTGATACCACTGTAATGTTCTGAGCTCCTGGCACACAGAATCGAAGCTCCAGACTCCTGGCGAGCAGAGATTGCAGGCCGTACGGTTGGCAGAAGGTCCATAGGGTGGCTGAAATGTGACCGTACAGTGGAGGTTATGAGGTCGTACGGTTGCTAGCTAGAGGTCGTACAGTAGTTGACTGGAGGCCGTACGGTTGATGGCTAGAGACTGTACGGTTGTTGGCTGGAGGTTGTACGGTTGCTGGCTAGAGGCCGTACGGTTGCTGGCTGGCTCCCACCGAAACTGCAAATACCAACTAGGGAGGGTCTTTCACCTCCGAAATGGCAGACCACAGAATTCCAATAGGAATTCGCAATTACAATAAAATATCAAAACTCAACATGAGAAATACATCCTACACGCCGGTCATAGATATCGGTCGGATAAACTCCCAAGGTGTACAAATAAAGCCGACACGGCACACTAACACCTACGCTAAAATAAAAGATGGGTCCAGGATAAGCTAAATCGACCGGAACCCAAATACAAGTTTATTTTATTTATTTAATAATGGGGGCATTACAACACCCTAGAGAGGCAAAAATTACCCTAATTCACAAGGGACAAATCGAACAATCCTGTACGTCATTGCAAAACCTACATAACCATATGAGACGTGAGTGGACAAGATGAGGAGTACTGGTTGAAGGCATTTCTTGCCACAGTATGGGGAATTGCCATCGACTGGTAGATAGACCTACCAGACAAAAGCAAGTCAACATGGGCCGACCTCAAAAAGGCATTTTAGAAAGAGTTTAAATCGCTAAAAGACGACAATGAAATTGTTGTAGAAATTTATAACATGAAGCAAGGGAAGAGAGAATGTACGAGTTTCCAATCGTAGGCTTAGGGAATTGCTCGTCACGTTGGAGAATCGTCCAGGTGATGGGTTGAAGAAGAGGTTGTTCATTGAGGGGTTGATTCCCTCGTTTCGCAAAGAGATGGAAGTGGTGCCCCCATCCTCACACATTGACGCCAACAATCAGGCGATGGACATTGAGAGCAAGAGTAATACATCGAGGGGAAAGAAGGTAAGCGATGACAACAGTATCGATAAGCGTAGTGACGGAGGATCCAAGACTGTACAGGCCCTGTGAAGGGACATGTTGCAGATGTTGAAGCTGAAGGTGGACAAGGAAAGTGCCAAGGAGGGTAAAGGTTTTTGGCACACTAACTGGAAAAGTTGAAGGTCGTATGAAGGTCACTTGCCCAAAAATATCATTTTGTGACATTTGTTAGGTATTGGGACATTCCATTTAAGAATGCCTATATGACTTGAAGGAGCTTACAAGTGCTCTTCACCCAAGGGGAATAGGGTACCACACCAACCACACCGCCAAGACCACCTGCCAACTTCGATGCCTCGCCGAATGGACACCATGACAACCGCCACGGGAATAACCACAATAGCAACAATAGTAAAAACAATATGCCCAGAAGCAGGATCCAATACGGCGCAACAAGTAGACCTAGGATTCAATGTCGAAGGTGTAACAAGTGGGGTCACTTTGCGTGGGACTATCAGAGCGAGAAGAACAACAAGAATTTGTTGTGCAAGTGGTGTGGTCATGGGAACCATGAAGACACTGACAGCCCAAAACAGACGAGACTGAACATGTTAAACATAAAGGACCTAGATGAGGAAATACTGGCAATCACCAATCTCCAAACTAAGAAGGCAGTATATATCTCAACCCACATACGGAAAAGGAAAGACTTCGAGAAGTGAAGGCTGATGTTGAATGGGCGATGGTGGAGGAGAGGAAGAGCCTTCAATGATGCCACCAATGATCCACTGCAATCAGAGTCGAAGAAAACTATCATGAGACAGATGTTGCTTGCTACCATACCCGTACGAGTATCTGACTTTCTGCAAACCTTGCCACGACTGAAGATGGTCATTACCAATGTAGTCGGTAAGAACACAGTTGGCCAAGAGCATGGCAAGTCGATGGAGAAGCTGACAGACAGTCTGGCCACTGACCCGATGTTGCTGACAATGGTCATTGGAAGGAAGTTGATCATCGTCGAGATGGAGATAATGGGACGGAAGTTGACAACCACCATTGTTGACAGAGGCTTAAGCGTGAATGTACTACCGGAGGACACATGGAAGGTGCTCGGTAAACCAACACCCTAGCCACCAACCTTCCATCTGATAAGTGCCAACCAAAACGGCATAAAACCACTTGGGACGTTTATGACACAAAAGGTCACCATTGGCACTCAACGTTTCTTATTGGACTTTGTCGTCACCCCGATAGAAAAGAAGACATACAATGTCCTCCTCGAAAGGGGTTGGTTGATCACAATGAAAGAAAATCACAATTAGAAGAATACACTGACCATTGAGAGTGATAGGAGGAAGTACGTCATTGACTTGCAAAGCCAAGCAATGAGCCAAGAGTCAGCATCAGACTCAGAGTCCGCAGGCGGAGAGTTCGAGATGGAGGAAGGATAATGGAACCCAATGATGGAGTCTTGGAACTTGGAAGTTGCTCAAAGGATGAGACAAGCTCTCTCAACGGTTTGTTTCCATTGGCCGACGGAGGAGTATGAGGTCTTCCACCCTGAGTCCAACATGTTGCAAATCGGGGAGATTGAAGAAACCGGTACAAAGAAGGCCTCCTTCCCTCCAGAGTACGAGGAATACAGAGAGGGAGTGGCGAGAGTGCATGATTCACGGGCCCATTAGTTCGAGAGGGATAAGGTGATCAAGTACAAAGAACCAAGCATAACGAAGATGAACTTGGGGGAAGAGGACGACCTGAAGATGATCATGGCGTGGGATAACTAGAATCCCATACTCATGGAAATAGCATTTAAAATATTCCCGAAGTACAAAGATACCTTTGCCAGGATGTACAAAGATCTAAAAGGGATACCCCAAAAATTGTGCATACACAGGATCCCTCTCGTACCAGGTGCACAAACTGTACAAAAAAAGGTCGTACTAGATGATCAAGAACTACGCTACCAAGGTACATGAGGAGATAGAGAAAATGTTGAAGCAGGCATCATCTTCAAAGTGGAGACAAGTGAGGGGGTCTCGCCAATTATCATCTCGCTGAAAAAGGAGTCAAATCAAATTTGGATCTATGTGGACTTCAAGTGTCTCCACGCAATCACGATCAAGGATCCCTTCCCAATCCCATTCACTGACACCATGTTGGAGGAGGTGGTAGGTCATGAGATGTACTCATTTATGGAGAGGTTTTCTGGGTACAACTAGATCAGCATTGCTGAGGAAGACCAACTAAAGACCATGTTTGTGGTGGAGGATGGAGTTTATGCATACACAAATGCCATTCGGTTTGTGCAATGCCCCAGCCACCTTCCAGAGGATAATATTGCACATCTTTGACAAGATGTCGATGACCAACTTCAAGGCTTATTTTTGATGATTGGTCTATCTAAAGCGGACAGGAGACCCACCTCACTGCACTAAGGGAATGTATGGAGAGGTGCAAAAGCGCACAGTTGGCCCTCAACCCAAAGAAATGTCAGTTCATGGTACCACAAGGCAAATTGCTTGGTCATATAGTCTGTAAGGAGGGACTAAAGACGAACCTCGACAAGGTAGGGGTCATTATAAAGATGGAGAGTTTGAAGGATGTGACAGGTTTGAAATCCTTCCTCGAACACATGGACTATTACTAGAGGTTCATTAAGAGCCCACAAATTTCATATTCATTGGAGAAACTGACAAGGAAGGGTTAACCGTTCGTGTGAGGAGCAAAGCAAGAGGAAGCGTTCAGGGAACTTAAGTCTAGGTCAATAATTGCACCCATCTTGGCATACCCTGACTAGGACAAGGAGTTTCACGTACATGTGGACGCTTCCAACTACACCATTCTTTGGCACAAGTAGCCATGGAAGGGCTGGACAACCTCATTTTTTCCACCCACCAACTACTTTTCAAAGCCAAACAAAACTATAGCACAATAGAGAGGGAAGTTTTGGCATTACCTATTGGTGACACCATTCCCCTTCTATGTAGACCACGAGGCACTGATGTACCTAGTAAACAAACCAATCATCCAAGGAAGGGTGAGTAGGTGGTTACTCCTATTGAAGGAGTTCATCAACATCGTGGTATGGCCTAGAAAGATCCACGTCATAGCAGACCAACTCTCAAGGTTCAAGTCTGGGGAGTCTCTAGAAGGGGTGAATGAAGATGTAATGTCTCCTCTCTAGACCTTAGTATTTGGAGGATGTTAGCCTATTATAGTTCCGCGTAGGCTAATGCGCATGGATACGGGAATTTGGTAATATTAATTAATAAATCCAAAATAGAATAAAACTCTCATATTTCCAATTGTGCATTTAATTAATTATTTAATTTAACTTTGTCTTTGGGCCCAAATAATTGAATAGTGAAATTTTTTAAAGACAATCTCAAGTCCTAATGTTTTGGACATGTGTTATTGGGAGTAATAAGGATTTAATTTGATATTTTATCCTAAGGTGCGTGGAATAGTGGGGGCACCAAAAATTTAATTTATTTTTGCCCTATGCAAGATGAGAATGGAAGGAAATAAAAGAGAGAAGTCTTCATTTTATGGACGGATATGGGAAGAAGAAATACGAAGGAATGCATTTTGCAGATTTTCTGAGCGTTAAGAATGTATGGTCTTCGTGGGTGAAAGATCTCACCGGGATAATGGGACGATTGCTTCATATTTGGTTATCATTGATAGCGTTTTGAGCAGATTTCAGCATTTTAGGGTTTTATATTGTCAGCGAATGATGAAGATTTTTCGGTTTCACTGAGTGCTGGTTGTTTTTTTTATGTTTTGGATTTTGTGTGCTCAAGGGATTGACAGTATGTGTGACCATTGATGAATTACTTTTCTGTTGAAGCTTATTTCCTTGCGTTTTCAGTTGGATAGTGTTTTGGGAAGATGAAAAAGGTCGACTAGGGCATTCATTGGCAGATATGAACATGAGAATTGATTTTAAATGGTTTCCTGACACAAGGATTCAGATCTGAGCAGTCATGATGTGTATTTAGAGCAGCATTTATTTTCTAAGAGGAAATCGCCCTTACAGGTTTCAATTTTTGGGGGTCCATTTGAGCAAATCTAACTAGAAAAAATTGGTTACACCAGCATGATTCTCTGCTTGTGCAAACTTTGGGTGATTGGAACTAATTAATAATGCATTTTTCCGAATTCTGAGTGTTGTTGGTAGCTTACCTTTGCATCCAAGAAATCTGGGCATGTGCTGCTGAAACCTGGGTTGTCTGTATCAGATTTCCATTGACTCTTCTTGTCAAGGAAGCTACAGCACTGAACAAACGACATATATCCTACCTCGTTGTACTTGGAAGAAATAACTTCATGGTTGAAAGTTCGTTCTGTAATTTGCTGCTGTGTGCAAAATTAAAGAAGCTTCTTATAGTTCATTAAGGGATTGCTGCTGTAGCTGTTTATGCAAGCCAAACATTGTAATCACAACTGTATTTTTCTAGGAGGCATTAATTAAGGTATTTATGGTCTTTAAAAATGGTTGAATGTTTAGTTCTTTCAATTTACAATTTTAAAGATATGTAGAGCTTTTTTTGTGAATGCAAATGTCAATGGCATTATAATGAATGAAACCACTGTCAAACACATGCAAAAACTTATTTCCATTTGACAAGCAAACACCTTCACATTGGGAAAACAAAAAATTTAGGGGAAGGCCATTGCAGAAGATTTCCTTGATGCCCACCCATTTCAAATCGCTATGTTGCCACCCTGGTATGAAAGCATCGGCTTTTACCTATCTACCTCCACATTTTCGAGGGACATGCGGCGGCCAAGCAAACGAAGGAAGTTGATCTTGAAAAGTAAGACCTTTCAACTAATCAATGGGTTATATAAGATGGGGCCAAATCAGGTTGTACAGAGATGTGCGATGCAAGAGGAGATTTCAGGAGTGTTAGAGTAGTTGCATGAAGGGTTAGCTGGAGGGCGCATGGGACCAGAGCCCACCACACAAAAAGTGCTACTAGCAGGATTGTGGTGGCCGACCCTACACACAGATGCCCGAGAGTGGGTACTCGGATGCAACACATACCAGAGGGTCGGTAGCCACTAAAAAGGGATTGCATTCCCCTATTCCCTTTGTAGCCACAGAAGTTGTTCGAGATGCGGTCTCAACTTCATTGGGCCTCTGATAGTGAGTAGTATGCATCGGTGTCGATGCATCATAGTAGCGACAAAATACCTTAGCAGAGGCAAGGGCACTATCAGGACAACACCGCAGCTAGTAGAGCACGATTTCTCTATGAACAAATCCCCATCCAGATCACAAGCAATCGATGAGTACACTTGTCAAATCATGTCATTCGAAGAATGACGACAAAGTTCAAGATATTCCATAATCTATTGAGCCCATACTACCCCCGAACCAATGGACAAATAAGGTGTTGGTGTCAATCATATACAAGTCATGCAGAATGGAGCAAGAGAATTGGGAGGAGAGACTTCCCGCTATACTATGGGCATACCACAACACCTGCAAGGTGACAAGGGGACATACCCCATTCTTGTTGATGTACGAGTAGGAAGTAGTGGTGCCAGTGGAGTACACCGTACCAAGCTTCAGAATTGCAGTGTAGAACCATCTGGGTAACACAGAGATCTTGTATGAATGTCTTTTGAATCCCACAAAGCTGGATGAACAGAGGATGACACCACAATTAGCAACAGAAGTTCAGGCGTGATAAACACCTCAGGTGAATGAACTTTTGGCCGGGACAATTACTTTTAAAATACTATGGTTGTAATGAGATCAAGGCTGGAAAGTTCGAAGTTCGTTGGCTAGGACCCTATAAAGTGAGCGAAGTGGGTAATAACGGAGCAATCAAACTTGCCAAACTTGCATCTACCACCGTATGAGAATCCTTGTCTGACGCCATACAGAGGTGTGTGATTTGTCGCGTGGAAGGTCATCATAGTCATATGAAAAAGTTGTGCCATACAGATTTGTGTAGTACGAAGGGTTGTAATAGTCATACAAAGATATTGGGTTGTACAAAATTATACTCTACGGAAGTTGCTCACGATTGTCATGTGGAAGTCATTCTCCGTACAGAAGGGAAGTGCGGCCATTGTGCAGGTTGTCGTTGTCATGCAAAAGCTTGCAACATGGGTCATCACTATTGTAAAAAGTCTCTGCCATGAAATCACAGTACAAACTAAGCCAACCAACCATAATTGTATGGGTCCTCCATCCAACATCAAAACACCCCACCACTGTTGTCATGCAGAGAGGAACATTACATCATTTTACCATACGGAAAGTGTGTAAATGTTTAGAGAAGCACATGCGAAAAGCTAAGTTGGCTTTATTAGTTCTTAAAAAGCATAGCACAAACAGAAAATTGTTACAACAGCAGTCAACAGAAGAAGGGAAAGCTAAGAATGACAACTCACAATGGCTCCAAGTTAGATAAATCACCACTTTGAGTACAAGGAGATGAAAGAATTATAGTGGATACCCTCACCTAGGAGGGTATGAGTGGTGTGAACTACCGCACTTGGTGGTAGGAGACAAATGATAGCAACGAGATGATGAAGGTGCTCAAATATTCAGAAATGGACAAAGCCATCCAAATGCCAGTATTTAATGTCAGAGAATTTCAGCATGTATTGAAGCCAATAGAGTAGAAGAAACACCTATTAACATTGGTATGTAGGGATGACCTCACATAGAAAGAATGGGATGATATATGGCATAATAGTAGTAGTCGGGGTGTGAAGAAAATCATGTCTACATCGGAGTGGAAGTACATAATAGACGTGATTAAGAGCCACCTCACAAGCACCAACCAAGTGTCTAATACAACAATTTGACAACTTAGCCTCATATCAGGGATAAGCATTGGGAGGGTATTCAACTGGGCATCAGTACTTCAACTGGGCATCGGTACTCTCTGAGAGAATTTGGGAATTACTCACCTTGCAGCACAAATATTTTTACATGGCACACTATGCTATCAGCCTCTTCCTCGATGCAATGCAGGTCCAAGTACCATCATATGAATGGGGCGACTATCGGTCACTCAATCGAGTGGACCCATCCACACCTACCATCTTTTACTAGAGACACTTAGATATTCTTACAAGAGGTTACCAACCAGTCAAAAAGAGGCCGCGACAGGAAGTGCACAAGCAAGAATCCTCCAACAATGGAAGTGACGAGGAAGACACCATTGAGGTGTCCTCAGTAAGTGAGAGTGCTACAAAAGTCACCCTGGCATATACTGGCAAGGAAAATTGACATCGACAAGAACATTGCAGCCACTTTACCTATCACATCCATGGTGGCATTCCAGCCGGCAACACTACTAGTCCAGTTACTTGCAACAATTTCAGCACCACTTCCTTCCATCGCACTGTCAAAGAAAGTTACATGTTCATGTACGATAGCATTGGAACCAACAGATGACACCAAACCTTCATCTACGATAGCAATGGCAATTGAGGTGTCACCTTCCCTAAGATCAAAGGAAGGGGAAGTGTTACCATCCCTAGAAGTACTATCCTCATTGGAGCCTCCATCCGGCAAACCCACAACAAAAGTATTTGTTGTATGCGAAGGTGAGACAACGTTAGCTAAGGGTGAGGCACTGCTAGTAGACGGAATTGAGGGTGAGATCCATGCCACTATCAACTTATGGTTGCAATTGTTGGGAGTTCCATCAAAGGCCCCACCAATTGAGTCTCCTAGGCTCCTTGAGGAAGACACAAGGATGACTAAGGATGTTGTGGGGGATGGAACGGGAGAGAGGTAAGTAAATTATGTAGCAGAGGAGCACTTCCACCGAACAATGGAAACCCACATAGCAGAGCCCATTTTAGTGTCAGCATTGCAACCAGCTGCGTCATCGTCAAGGGAGTGTGAGGATATTGTGCTATGGTTGAACAAGCCGAACCATCACGACCCTATTGGTACGCTCCAGTGGTATGGCCGCCAGTTGGACGAGATGGCTTTGTTCATGGATCGAGTAGGGGAAGTCACTTGAGATATCGACATTGGGCAAGACCCTTTAGTGGCACACATGGCTGGGAGGCTTCTCACATACATGTACGTTGAGTGTCACAAGGAGTTTACATTGGGCAAGACCCTTCAATGGCACACATGGCTGGGAGGCTTCTCACATACATGTAGGTTGAGTGTCACAAGGAGTTTGCTCAGTGTTTCAAAAAAAAGGGGTGGCCAAAAATAGAAACCGAGATAAAGGCTACTTGGCAGCCACGACCGCAAGTAGGCAATCACCATGGTCGCATCCTTCATGCACTACCTAGCATGGAGATACCTTTTAGAGAGTTGTTGTTACGGCATAACCACCTTACAATTGCACTAGAAGAGTCAAGCACATTAAGGGACAAGGCCATTCAACAGTTAGGGTAGGGATGGAAGGCCTTTTCCGAGTTGGCTGAGAAGAGCACAAACAATTGGCCTGGGACCACTCTCGAGTCTCTGCTTTGGAGAGTACAATGGTGGAACTACACAAGCATTTGGCCTAGAGGGACTTACAATTGAAAGAGAAGACTATTGAGTTGGCGGACACTCAGTAAGGGCTGAAAGGAAACGAAGAGCGTGAGAAGACTAAGAAACAAGTGATGGAGGCAGCATTCATGGTGAAGGCATCCAGACAGATAGAAATGGCAGCTACCCAACATCTACAGCATAATTTAGCCACACCAACCTCTTCTACTCTAGGGACATCCCCTCGCCCCTTCTCTTAGTTTTTCTTTTCTATGTACTTCTCCCTCATTTTGTTTTCTGTCTTCTGGAAGACGACAATTTTTTTAGGGGGTTGATGTAGATGGCAAAATTGCCGCTAATAAATAAATAATACTTCGTTATGTCTTGTTAGTACTTGGTAGTGTAATTAGTTGTTCCCAAGAGGTTGTGTCGATTGCCAACATTGGCAGTTTTAAACCAGCCATTTGGCACTATTTATGTTTGGTTTGGGAACCAGTTCAAATTATGATTGTACAGACATTACACTTGATAATAAAACTATATCTTTCTGCCATACTGATGTTTTATTCTTGAATTACTGTATTGAACATGTTCATAGTTATATTCCTGTTTACTTTGTAAGTTTAAGCATTCAAGGTAGGGAGTAAACAATGAGATAATATAGATTATGAAGAATTTCATAAAGAACACAAAGACATTAAAGGTCTTGATTTATTAAAGCCTAAAGGCTATCCCGTAAGTAAAAAAGTTGAGCAATATCTCTAAGTTTCAGCATTATTTCAAATGTAACCAATAACATTTTTTCTACCCAAATTTTCTTGATGAATACAATAGTTGAGGTCCATTGGACGTTATGCTCTTGTTTTTTTAATTGCAATCACCTTTTATCTTTTAACTCCAAAGATTCAACTAGTATGCATGAACAAGATTATTAGTTAGTAACAACTTGTCATATCAATCCAAATCATTAAGCAAAATCCCTAGATGCAATTTAACTAGAATATTTATCAATAACCAAAAAAATTGTGGAAAACAAATTGTGAAAGTTGATTTTACA